>CAUYON010061208.1:0-15646 GCA_963573935.1 Arctocebus calabarensis
TTCATTTTTACATGGATGGAGCTGGAACATGTTCTCCTTAGCAAAGTATCTCTAGAATGGAAGAAAAAGTATCCAATGTATACACCCCTAATATGAGACAAATTCTTTGTCGTTCAAGTGAAGGCTACAACCCATTTATTGAACAGGAAGAAGGGGAAAGGGGAGAGGGAGGGAAGGGGAGGGAGAGGGTGGGGGGAGATGGGACAAAGGGTGAGATCACATGTATGGTACATGGAAGGGTCAGGAGAAAACTTCTAAACAAGGATCAAAAGTGTTTTCATATAGTAAACGAGAAAATATCATGAACGGTATGTCAATCAGGTTGATAAAATATCTCAGATTGCATGTGAAGCCCCCACACTGTACCCCACGGTTGAACTAATGTACACAGCTATGATTCAATAAAAAAAAAAAAAAAGGAAAGAAAAAAAAAGAAGTCCTATCTTCAGCATATACGGACAGTGTGTGCTTGAACCAGTTATTTTTCCTCTCTGGCCCTCTGTTTCCACTTATATTAATTAACAAAGGACGGGATTATCATGAGGGTTAAATGACACAATGTTTGTGAAAGCAGATCTAAAGCCCTTGATGGAGTTAATTGTTTTACCCTTGCGGTATTAGTCTCTTGTGGACAGAATAGAAGGCTCCGATACAATATCCTAAATCTGAAACACTTTATGGAATATGGAAAAACAAAACCTGTGGAATTCTTTACTGCAGTTATAGGAATGAAATGGGGCTTCTGCACCCCCCCCCCCCGCCCCGTGAGTGTTTTGATAAGAAAATGATCAGACTTAGGGAAAGCATCTTTGTAGCTGATTTCTTTAAATGGAGAAACTGTTATACTTTCATTTAACATTTGTCTATGAAGAAATTGAATTTCCAAAGGTTGAAATCATTTTTGGGCCTCAGTGAAAGTGATGATTGCATGTTTTCTTCTCAGCGATATTGAAAAGCCATCATAGATTAGAATGTTCTCTATAAAATGAAATGGAAGTCCAGAGAAGGTTTGAGTTCCTGACACAGCCCTGAATTTCATAATCGCACATGTAATAACAATTTAGGGCCTTTTCGTTGAGTTGTACTATTGTCCATATTAATTTTTTTTTCTTAATATGGCTTTGTTTTATTATTTATTTCTGATCTGTCTCTGATTAACCTTTCTTAATCACCAGGACTTAGTAGATTTGGTAGATTTCTAGATTCTGAAAATCTCTTTACTGTCTTGTGCTTCCCCCCCCATGAATTACAGGAAACACCCCCAATAAATGTCATTTGTACTAAATGCTTGCAAGAAACCACAGGTTTTCTTTCAATCTCATTTTCTCCAAGCATCCCTGACAGATGAGAATTGGCTTGAAAGCTACCTGACAGCAGTTATCCTTTTAAACTACTAATTGCAGTGTAAAACATGGGTCATAAAATGAAAAACAAGTTTTATACCTCTGGTTGTCATAGGTTACTATTTTCAACTTCTCACAACTTTATTAGGATGACTCTGGGGAAAGTCTAAAACCATCATACTTTTTTATTAGGTACATATCTCCGAGTCAGAGGAAATCTAAGCAAACTAAATTTCTTTGTTTCCTAAATCAACAGAATTGACCCATAGCTTCTGTTGCATTAGCTTCTTCTGGACGCACTTAAAACAGACGCTCAAGGCCTCATGCCCATCGGCTAGTGTTGAATATTTGAAAATATGGATGTCAATGAATTGGACTCATTTGAATGTAGCTAAGTTTCCTATAAATTTCTTCCAGATTATCTTTTTTGTAAATATAGTTTTGCACCTGTGACTACTATAGAGACACAGAAATTTGGCACATGTAACTGATTAAACAACTCTTAAACAACCTCAGAATTAAGATCACGTGCTATTTGAGCACACAGTATTTTAGACACATGTAATTTTTATTTGAGCAAGGGTTGCCAACGGGAGCTCGGGGTTCCCACAAGTCATGAATGGCACTTGTGGTTAATACCGTGAAGCAGATTTAAAAGAGTCAATTGTCAATTACCTCCAGGGGAATTACCCCTCTTGCCTCATGGCAGTTTTGTGCACAGCCGTTTAGCTGACTTTGGACGTGAGAAACTCTGCCATCCAATGCAAACCGCCAGATATGTGGTCCTAAAAGTCTGTCAGATTATCTCTCTTCTACTATTTATTGAGCGCCTACTGTTTGCAAGGCCCTGTAGTGAGCACTGTGAAGTCTGGACACCTTTGCCTGGCTTTTCCCAGCTCTTATTTATGAATTTCACCCCATGCCAATCGTCAGCCTGCCCTGCTCTGTTCAGACTAATCTCTTTGTCCCGAGAATAAGCCATGCTTACTCTTGCCTTCAAGTCATAGAGTGCCTTTCCTAACTCTACCACCTTTTCAAATCCTCCCTGTCCCTCAAGGTCAAGTTGAAATGAAGTAATCTCTCCTCCACGAGGCATTCTCTGACTGCATTCCTGTTAAGTGCTCTCCGTTCCCTCTAAACTGAAACTGTGTTCAGAATCTCTCTTCTTCCTTCTCCACTGCCCCCCACCAGGTCCAAGCTACCATCTTTGCCTGGATACTAGTCTCCTGATGGATGTTTCAGCTTCCCCCCTCAGCTCCCCACAGCCTAGTCTCAACCATTCATCTGGAATCATGTCACAATGTAATCAAGATCTGTCGCTCCAATCAAAACCCTACGGTTGCTCCCTGTGTCACTTATAACAAAAGCCCAAGCCTGCCCCATGCCCCCGACCCACCTCAGGTGACCTCTCCGAGCCCCTCTCCTCTCCTGCCTCACACCCACCCAGCCTCACCCCTCCTCGCGGTTCCTCCATCATTCCAGACACACCCCTGCCTTCACGCTTCTGTCCAAACCATTGGTCCTGCCTGGAGCCCTTTCCTCTGACACCCTCTTGGCTAAACCAACCCTGTCTTCCTCATCTCTGCTCCAATCTTACCTTCTAGTTGAGGGCTGCCTTGGCTGTCCCATTGACTTGTCCGTCCTCCTTTACTCACAATTTCCTGTTTCGAAAGCATTTATCTAATATACATAATTTATCGATGGATTATATTTATTGTTTGTTGTCTGCTTCATCCCCCAAGAATGTTATGTTACCCCAAGAAGGAGGAGACTTTTATCCACAGTGCCCGTCTGCTGATACATTTATTCCAAGTGCCAGACTAGACTGAAGTCCTCTAATATTTATGGTCTCTGTCATAAAATTTAGCCCTTAATTAGAGACTGTCTGGTGTTATTTTCTGTCTTAGGAATTCCCTAAGTGAAATTATGCAGTAATTCACTATATGCCTCATACGTAGTAAGTGTCTACTAAGTTCTTATAGACTCATTAACACCAAACTTATCTCCTCCTGTACCTCAGAAAACTCCTGAGGTCAGGAACTGGAATATGTTTAGTAAATCAAAGCTAAAATTTTAGCCTATGTTAAATATTATTATTGCTCATGGAAACAAACCAGTACTACTGATATGCTACTAACCAGGTACACTTGTGTGTTGAATTATCTATTATTTAGAGTTATTTCCATCACGCCCTTCAATGAATTTGAATGTCATTCAGATATTAATTTTAATATTACACGTTTATGAAGTACTCAAATCCCTGGCTTCTTCTGCAGTCTGGCCACTTGTTTTGTTTTGTTCTGTTCTGTTTTGCTAAAGAGACAGTCTTACTATGTCACCCAGGCTGGAATTCAGTGGCACAGCTAGAGTTCACTGCACCCTTGAATTCCTGGGCTTAAGTGATCATCCTGCCTCAGCTTTCTAAGTAGCTGGGACTATAGACACATGCTCCTATGCCCAACTACTTCTTGAAATTTTCTTGTAGAGATAGGGTCTTGCTATGTATATGTAGCCCAGCCTGGTCTTGAACCCCTGACTCCAAGTGATCCTCTCATGTTGGCCTCCCAAACAGATGGGATTATATGAACCACTGCAACTGGCTATCTGCCCACCTTTTGATACTTGCAGTACTCATTTGTACCTTTGAAAGACTTATTTGCTAGCAATGCTTTTATTTTGGTTGCAGTTTGGCCAGGGCCAGGTTCGAACCCACCACCCTCAGTATATAGGGCCAGCGCACTACCACTGAGCCACAGCCACCGCCCTAGCAATGCTTTTAAAAAGTGACTTATGTGATTAAGTGACTGATATCCAATCTATTAAAGCACTTAGAGCATTCACTGCCTGATAGGTAATAGGGGCCTGACAGACGTTACTTCTGTCTTCTCATCTTAAGGTACCACTTTGGGATAAAATAGGTAACTTTTTCTATTATCATGATTAGTTCAGTTGGACTTACTGTTTACTCTCTTGCAGTCTTTTCCTTAGCATGTTTAAAAAGAACATTTAGATATTACCCGATAAGTATGTATTATTAACCATAGTTTCAGAAGAAAGAAACCAAAGTTGGATTACTTGTTTTGGCAAAGAGCCAGAGGCAAAACTAAGCAACGAAACAGGAATTCTAACATCTTCTGCATGTTCCAGACATGTGAGCTCTGTTTTCCTCTTACAGATTTTAATTAAGCTGCATCTATGGGAAAAAGTAAATTATTCTTATATTATTATTCTTTTTTTTTGATACAGAGCCTCAAGCTGTCACCCTGGATAGAGTGCTGTGGCATCACTGCTCACAGCAACCTCCAATTCCCGGGCTCAAGCGAGTCTCTTGCCTCCGCCTCCCAAGTAACTTGGACTACAGGCACCCGCCACAACACCCAGCCATTTTTTGGTTGCAGCTGTCATTGTTGTTTGGCAGGCCCGGGCTGGATTCAAACCCGCCAGCTCAGGTGTACGTGGCTGGCGCCTTAGACCGTTGAGCCACAGGCACCAAGCCATCTTATATTATTATTCTTAACAATTTACTTTGCTTTAACAATTAAATATGTTTGATGCAAGATCATCATAAGTCACTTACACATGCAAGTGTAAGCCGTATCTTACACTTTACCCAAAACCCTGCCTTTAGTTTAGCAATTAGAGTTATATACTTACTATATAGATTGTCTGGGCATATTGACTTAGTGGATTAAAATATGATGCTCATAAAGGCCAAAGCATCAAAGTCTGTTTGCTGTTGAGATGGCCAGACTTACAAAGAAATCATTGCCATGGATACAACTGCATCTTAAGATATAAACAGTTGACCTGGGGAAAACCAATCCAACTTTCCAGTGTGTGTGCTATATAAAAATCTGGTCATCTTTGTTAGCGTACACATTTAGTTATTGTTGCGAAGCGGTGTTGGGTAACATAAGGGGGATGTTGGTGACAGGGTCCTGAACCTTTCCTTGGGCTGTCAATATCAGCGACCTTCCAAACTACAGTCATCCCACTGACTCCATCCATCTCCACCAGAAAGCTTCCCTGATTATTTCAGAACACGTTGGTCTTTTTCTTTTCCACATTTCTAGAGCACTTACTGCCTCTGTCACTAATTCCGTCCCTGTATTTCCTTCTGCTGCATAACATCTTTCACCTTTGAAGCTTCTCAAGGTTAAGAACTACAGTATTATATATTTCTTATGTGGCTTGAAAAATACCTGGCATGTAGTATTGGTTATCTTGATTTGAGATGTTTTTGTTTTTATATTACTGATTGAACATTTACTCTGCTGAAGATACTGAGAAAGGAAAATGCCAAAGAAAACTACAATAAGGAAAGGTTTAGGGATGGGAAAGACTGTAGTAAAATATAATGGTGACTTTTTAAAGACGCATGGTTTATAAAATAGATTGTTGATACGAAGGAAAGTTAAAATAGCATAAAATTGGTACCTTGAATGGATTTGACCCACTGACTTCATCTCATTTAAATGGAATATCTCAAACAACTCAGCTGATGGAAGAAAATTAACTTATCAAACACAAGATTCCTCATGTAAGCATGAGTAGTTAGAAAAGAATTTAACTGCATTGTTTAAAAATATGGCGTCTTTCATAAAGCATACCACACAAGACAAATACATCAGTTCTAAAGCAAAACAAAACTTTCACTACTCACTCCTTTAGGTAAAATGGACACCCTTTGAATTTTTACCTGCCTCATTTACATTTGATAGGAGGTTCTTGGTTGAACATGTATTTAGCCTTTATTGGGCAAGGAAGCCAGTTACAAAAACAGTTGATTAAGACTAATTTTACTGGTCATTAGGTAGACCAACAAGCAAAAGGACTAATTGTAATACTGTCTTGTAACTTTGGAATTGAACAGGTTTTACACCTGATCTTAGCCAAAAGGCCGAGAAGCGATGGAATTGAACAGGTTTTAAAGGAATGCCCTAGAATTCTGTGCCCATCCTTTTTGTTGGCTTATTTGGTTGGTCTGCGCATTCCCTTCTATTGTTACCTGCTTTCAGGACCCTCAGGGAGGCAGTACCTGTGGCTCGGTGAGCAGGGCGCCAGCCTCCTATGCTGGAGGTGGTGGGTTCAAACCCAGCCCAGGCCAAAAACTGCAAAAAAAGAAAAATCCCGTCAGGCCCCTCAGGGAACGTTCTCAATTATTTCAACCTTTTTACTGAAGTATAATGTAGAGAAAGAAAAGTACCCAAATCGTTTTCAGTTTAGCCATTCCTGTGGGTGGCAGTGTGGTGGTTATCATATTGTAATTTTCTCCATTGACTAAAAAGTTAAGCACTTCTTAAAATATTTGTTTTCCATTTGGCTATCCTGAGTACCTGCTAAGTGTTTGGCCAACTTTTATATTGGGAATTTCAGATAAGTGTGCTAAAGCATTGTCAGATACACGCATTGCAGATAGTAATATTTTCGCCCATTCTGTGTGCTTTTTCATTCACGTAACAAAATCAACTTTTTAATCTTAATATAGCCCAAAGGTACTAGATTTTTTTTTTATGGTCAATGCTTTCTTATAACCTTTTGAAGAAGGCTTTGCCTACTTCACAATTAGTGAAGTATCTTCATTTTTATTTTGAGTGTTTTGTGGTTTTATAATTCACATTTAGATCTGTCATCCAGGCAGAATTGGTTTCGTGTGTGTTGTAAGGATTCCTTCTTTTCCATGTGAGTGTGCCGTTGACCTACTTCATTTATTGAGAAGATGGTTCTTTCCCCATTCCACAGCAGTGACCTTGGTCATAAACCAGGAGTGTGTAGGTGTGGGACGGATTCTGCTCTTGCTCCTCTGTTCCATTGGCCTATGCTTATTTGTTTTGGAGGAGTTAGTATATTGTCTTAGTTACTGCAGCTTTACAATTGGTTTTGGTATCTGGTACTGTAAATCCTCCAGCATTCTTCCTCTTCGGGATTACTGCACTTATTTTTGGTCCTTTGAATTTCCACGTACATGTTAGACTCAGCGTGTCGATTCCCACACAAACGTGCTAGCGTTTTGTTTGGAATTGTTCTGAATCGACAGATAAATTGGGAGAGAATTGAAAGCTTTCCGATATTGAATTTTCTAATCCAAAAAAACATGGAGTATCCTTTGACTTCTTCAGGAATTCTTTAATGTTTTTTCAACAATGACTTTGGGTTTTCAGTGTAGAGCTCTTACACATACTTTGTTATATTATTTTTTCCCTGGGTTGGTATTTAATGTTACTGAAACTATTTCAAAAATCTTTCTTTTTTTTTTGAGACAGACTCACGCTGTCACCCTGGGTAGAGTGCTGTGGCCTCATAGCTCACAGCAACCTCAGACTCTTATGCTCAAGTGATCCTCTTGCCTCAGCCTCCCTAGTAGCTGGGACTACAGGTGCCCGCCTGTAGTCAGATATTTTTAGAGACAGGGTCTCGCTCTTCCTCATGCTGATCTCAAACCCCTGAGCTCACGCAAGCCACTCGCCTCGGCTTTCCGGAGTGCTGGGCTGACAGGCATGAGCCACTGCACCCAGCCTTCAAAAATCATTTTTAAATTTCATTTTCTGTTTGTTGCTGGCTTATAGAAATACAATTTTTTTAATATTGGCTTTATGTTAAGCAAAATCTTTTCTAAATTCTTTTATTCACTGTAATTATTTTATAGATTTTTTTTAAAAACACAGCCACGTCATCTGTAATGTTAGTTTTATTTCTTTTCTTTCTTTTAAAAATTTTGTTCTTTATTTTTATTTCTTTGTTTTTCTTATTGCATTAGACAGGCTCTCCAGTATGGTGTTAAATACAAGTTGTCAACTTGTATACCAAGTATTTGGTATTATTGTAATTTTCCTGACCTGGGGAGGAAAACTCTAATATTTCAAAATAAAATATTATGGCCATTCTAGGCTTTTTGTCTGTCTGTGTTTTTTATAGATGTTCTTTATCAGGCCAACGAAGTTCCCTTTCCTTTCTAGTTAAGAAGGTTACTTTTTAAATTTGAGTGAATGTTGAATTGTAACAAATGCTTTACCATACAACATTTTTTGTAAAACTGTAATCTCTCAGGAAGGAGATGTAAAACATGAAAAAAAATGTTTACTGTGGACATTTGAACAGCCCATTGCAATATCTTTTAAGTTAGTATGCAGTACAGCTGGTGAAAATCCACAAATCAGCCCCAAACCACCAGTGGTTGTATCTGATCTGACACTTTGATTCCCACCCGTTGTCTTTTCATTGAGTGCTTGGCCAGGAAAATGAAAACAAAACAGCATAGTGTATCCTATCATTTTCCCAGACCAAACAACTCCAAGTAAGAAAGTGGCTTCCCTGCTATGATAATTCCGAGTTTGTTAGAGGATCTTCAGTATAAAGTATTATTTAAAACCACCTACCAAATCTGTCTTTTCCCAGTTGCAGGAAGCTCTTTAACAATTAACCATGTTGGGGGGAGGGGAGGACGGGCAAAGAGAAGTAGTAGTTTGGCAGATCTTTGGTGGTTTCCTCCTTCCCAAGTAGTTGCACGCTGTTCTGGAACATTCCTTTCATTTTTTTCTTTCCTACTTCTCTCCCCCATTTTCATTTTTTTTCCTACTCCTCTCCCCTGTGTCGCTACCAAGCCAAAACCAAAATGTGGAGGGGGAGCTAGGCAGGGGAGAACACTCCAGCCTCTTTTTTCCCGACCTAAGCAAGCTCCTCCTTTTCCACTTCCTCTTCCTCCCATCTACCCCCTTCTCTCTCTCCCTCCCAGCCCCTTCCCCGTCTTCATCAATAACTTGTTTTTTAGAGCAACTTTATGTTTAGGTTCAAAACAGAACTGAGCAGAAGTACAGAGAGTTCCTATCTACCCACCGTCCCCCCAGTGCGGGGCCTCCCCCACTGTCCACGTCCAGCACCACCCGCATTGCCACGTCATTGTCACCCAAAGTCTGCAGTTTACATGAGGATCCCCTCTTGTCCTCATAAGTGCTGTGGGTTTGGACATACGTATATCCAGCATTACACAGAACACTCCCTGCCCTAAAAAACTTGCCCTCCAGCCAGCCCCTGGTGACCTCTTAGCTTTTCACTGTTTCCATAGTTTTGCCTTTTCCAGAATGTGCTGCTGAAAGCAGGTGCTACATAACCTTTTCAATTTGCCTTCTTTTGCTTAGTCATATGTATTTGAAGTTCCTTCGCATCTCTTCATGGCTCGATAGCTCATTTCTTTTTAGCACTTAGTAATATTCCATCATCTGGACAGACCACAGTTTATCCATTCATCTCCTCAAGAGTGTCTTGGTTGCTTCCAGCTTTTGACAATGATGAATAAAACTACTATAAACACCAGTAGTTTTTGTGTGGACATAGTTTTCAGTTCATTTGGGTGAATACCAAGGAGTGTGGTTGCTAGATTCTATGGTAAGAGTACGTTTAGTTTTGCAAGAACCAAGCACACTGCCTTCCAAAGTGGCTATGCTATTCTGCATCCCCATCAGCAGCGAGGAATAGCTCCCTATAGCTGCCCGTCCTCACCAGCATGTGGTGGTGTTAGTGTTTTAAATTTTGGCCATTCTAATGAGTGAGTGGTGGTATCTCATTGTTTTAATGTGCAGTGCTCTAAGGGCATGTGATGTTGAAAATCTTGTATATGCTTACATGCCTTCTCTGTATCGTCTTTGGTGAGGTGTCTCTTCAGGTGTTTTGCCCATTTTTTAATCAAGTTGTTTGTTTTCTTATTGAGTTTAAAGTGTTCTCTGTAGGTTTTGGAAAACAGTCCTTTATCATACATACTTTTTGCAAATATTTTCTCCCAGTTGGTAGCTTGTCTCCTCATTCTCTGGATGTAGTTTTGCACGAAGCAGAAATTTTCAATTTTAATGAAACCCAGCTAATCAGTTCTTTCTTTGAGGGTTCCTGCCTTTGGTGTTTTAGCTAAAAAGTCATCGCCACACCCAACTCCTCCCTTACCTCAATGAGTTTTATAGTTGTTGCACTTTACATTTAGAGCGATGATCCATGTTGAGTTAACTTGTATGAAGGGTGCTCATTTTGACAGCACATACACTAAAATTGGAATAATATAGAGAAGATTAGCATAGCCACTGCACGTGGATGACACACAAATTCGTGAAGAATTGCATATTAAAAAAAAAATTCTATGAAGGCAGTAAGTTCTGTGTCTAAGTTCATTTTTTCACAAGTGAATGTCCAATAGTTCCAGCACCATTTGTTAAAAAGACTGTCTTTGCTTCATTGTGCTGCCCCTGTTCTTTGTCAAAAATCACTTGGCACATTTGTGTGGGCCTATCTCGGGCCCTCTGTTCTGTTCCTCTGATCAACTTGTCTGTTCTTCACCAGCGCACACCGTCTTCATTACCATAGCCTTATCGTAAGGTTGACGTCAGGTACTGTCAGTCTTCTGACTTGGTTCTTCTTCAATACTGAATTGGCTATTCTGGGTCCTTTGCTTCTCCATAGACACTTTAAAATCAGCTCATTAATTGTCACAAAATAGCTTGTTGGGATTTTGATTGGGGTTTCAGGTGCAGATCAAGTTGGGATGAACCAGCATTCTGGCAATATAAAGTCTCCTTATCTAGGAACATTTCTCCATTTATTAGATTTGATATCTTTCATCAAAGTTTTATAGTTTTTCTCAAATAAATTTTGTACAGATTTTGTTAGATCTGCACCTAATTGTTTCATTGGTGGTGGTGCGCTAATATGAGTGGTAATGTGTTTTTAATTTCAAATTCCACTTATTCATTGGTGACATATAGGAGAACAATTGACTTATACCTGCCACCTTGCTGTCCTAGGTGACTTTTTTGGTCTGTTCTTTCCAATTTTTTTTAGGTAGATGATCATGTCATTTGCAAAGAGAGACAGTTTTATTTCTATCTTCCCATTCCATATGTATTTTGTTTCCTTTTCTTATCTTATTGCATTAGCTAAGACTACTAGTAATGCTGTTGAAAACCAATAATGAGAAAGTATATCCTTGCCTTGTTCCTGATCTTAGTGGGAAAGCTTGAGTTTCTCATTATGATATTATCTCTAGGTTCTTTTTAGATATTCTTTGTCAAGTTGAGGAGTTTTCCTTCTGTTAGTAATTTGCCGAGAGTTTTTATCATGAATGGCTGTTGGATTTTCTTAAATTCTTTTTCTGCATCTATTGATGTGATCATGTGATTTTTTTCTTCTTTAGCCTATTGAGATGATAGATTACATTAATTGATTTGCTAATATTGAACCAGCCTTGCATACCTACGATAAATCTCACTTGGCTGTGGCATGTAATTCTTTTTATACATTGTTGGTGTCAATTTGTTAATATTTTGTTGAGAATTTTTGCATCTATGTTCATGAAAGACATGGGTCTATAGTTTTTCTTTGTTTCTGGTAATGCCTGTTTTGTTTTAGTGTTAGGGTAATACTGGCCTCATAGAATAAGTTAGGAAGTATTTCCTCCACTTTTATATTCTGAACAAGACTACAGAGGATTGGTGTGATTTCTTCCTTAAATGTTTGGTAGAATTCACATGTGAACCCATCTCGGTCTGGTGCTTTCTGTTTCAGAAGGTTATTGATTCAATTTCTTTAATAAATATAGGCCTATTCAGTGTGTGTATTTCTTGTTTAAGTTTTGAAAGATTGTGTCTTTTAAGGAATTAATTCATTTCATCTAGTTTATTAAATTTGTGGGCATAGAGTTATTCATAGACTTCTTTATTATCCTTCTCATGTCCTTGAGACCCATAGTGATAGCCCCTCTTTCATTTCTAAATAAATGCCATTCTTCCTTTGCTGTTTTTATGTGCTAGGCAAAGTAGGAATTTTCAACTAAACCAGAAATGCTATTCAGCAGATTTAGCCTTCGTGAAAATTAGATTACTAGTAACAGCTCCCTTTAGAAATACATGCAGGTGGTTTTAGCAGAGAACAACTGCTAAAATGAATGACCATATGAATCTCTGCTGAGGCAAGATTTGGCCCATACAAGAGAAAACGAACTTTTAAAAAGCATTAAAGAACATGACCTTTTCTAAAGATGATGATATACCCTTTGTTGATCTGAATTTGAAAAATTGCTCTGATACCTTCTGGCTTATTATAAAGAAGTGTGCATATAGGGCAGTGATTTTCAACTGCTGTGCTGTGAGAAGATCTTAGGTGTGCTGTGAAAAAATTTAAGGACCATTAGTTAAATTACTTTTGAAAGAAGTTCAAAGCACAGTAAGTATATTCTTTTTTTTAACTTTCTTTTTTTTCTTTTCTTTTCTTTTTTTTTTTCTTTTGAGACAGAGTCTCACTTTGTCACCCTCGGTAGAGTCTTGGGCTTAAGCGATTCTCTTGCCTCTGCCTCTGAAGTAGCTGGGACTACAGGCACCCGCCACAATGCCTGGCTGTTTTTTGTTTCTAGCTGTCATTGTTGTTTGGCAGACCCAGGCTAGATTCAAACCCGCCAGCTCCTGTGTATGTAGCTGGCCCCCTAGCTGCTGAGCTACAGGCACCAAACAAGTAGTAGAAGTTATTTTTCAAATGCTTGAGTCAAGAGGACACCTATCTATTTGTCAAGAGTCAAAGCTATTCTCTGATTTCCTTTCATTTTACTAGAAACAACATTAAAACTTTCTCTACTTGTGCAAATTATTACATGATAATTCTTTTTTAAAGGACTGGGATATGCATAAGGGATTAGACTTACTCTGTTAGATAAAATAATGGGAAAATCCCACAATGAAAAGAAATCTAATTTTTTCTGAATATCTCCTTTTTTTTATCAAAGTAAAACTACTTGTCCTTAGTTGAGAAAGTCAGACAGTACAAAGCTTTCAGTGAGGAGCGGAGCTCCTAGGTCTCAACACTAGGTCCTTCTCCTCAAAGCCAATAATTTTAACTCTTTCAGACATTTCTTCCAGCGTTTACCTTCATTTCTTTAGAATAACGTTTATCCTATTTTAAAATTGTATTCATGACCCATGGGCTTCCCACTGTAGGAGGTAAGGATTTAGTCCCTTTTACCACCACACTCCCTTTCACAAAACACATACTTCTCCTTCCCCTCATCTGTAGCTACTTGTCTGGGCTTGACGTTATAAAAAACTTTCGACAGTACTGGTCACGGTGGAGCCAAACAGAGCCTACAAGTCTACTTCCTGTGTTTGTATAGTATAGTTACTTGTTTTTCTGGAGCTAATTTTTTTTCACTTAGTAATTGCTCATTTTTGTTGTTTCGTGTTACATAACTCATCACTAACTTGTCCTTGAATTCTCAGAGTTAATAAAAACACCTCTCAAAATGGTGCCATATATCTGGTATTCTGATTTCTTGGGTGATCCCACTTGGCGGTCTTCTCCCTCCTATTCCCTCACTCCTGTATTTAGATCTTTTGTTTTCTGGATCTCACATTTCCCCTTTTTTTGTTCTGGTGGAAAACTCTGGGAAAGCGAACAGGGGAGGTAACTGTTTTGGAGATCATATGGATTTCTGAAAATGTCTCTATTCTACACCCATACTTGATGAATGGTTTGCCTGAATATAAAATTCTAAGTTGGAAATAATTTTTTTCTCTGAGTTTTGAAAAAAATTGTTCTATTGATTTTCTAGCTTCCAGTGTTACTGTTGAGAAGTTCGCTATCATTTTGATTCCTGATCCTTAAATATGACCTTTTTTTTTTTCTTTTGCCCTTGTCTAGAAGTAGATTTTACAGAAAGAGCATTCATCTTCACAGTGATTCCTTTCTGTGTGGTTTAACAAATTCTTTCCCTCTTGGGTTTTGTTGTTGTTGTTGTTTTAACTAACATAAATCTCTGGACTAAGTCTTTCTGAAGTTAAGGAAAAACTGAGGGACAAACGAAGAATACTTTTCAAGTATATATGGTAAAGGGTAAATGTGCAGGGGATAACTGTATTTTTAGGGAATAGGGGAAAAAAGAGATAGTCACAAACTCCAACATAGGTTAGATCATCGTTTCACAATCTTCCACCAAATATTAACCACAAATGTTGAATGCTGTGCCTTCCCTGTCTTTTGTATATTCTCATGAATGATTAGCATATTAGTCTAAGTCTTGCATTAAACCTATTTAACCTCACTTAACCTAGCATTTCCTAAATATATTTGACCATCAGATTTCTTTTTCTCAATTATTTTTAAAGAAACATCATTAACATATAGAGCACACTTGGGGAAATGCCCGAGAAGACGTGGACTTTCCTGGCTACAGAAGAGCAATCAAGCCTTGGAATGAGTGACCAGAGGGGCTGTGGACTCCTTCTCCAGAGGTCTTCAGAACAGGAGATCTGTGTTAGGTGTGGTCCTGTTTGAACAATAGGACTTTGCTGGTGTTTCCTCCTCTTCCTGTCCCCTAGTGGTAATAGGGGAGGTTTTTAGCCCAACTTTTATATGATTGGAGTACCGTGGTTACTAATGTGTACAAAAATTACAACTATGATTATTCTATTTATTGATAACTTATTAAGTGTCCAGCCCAGTGCTACCTGCTTTATATATATTATCTAATTTAATCCTTATAACTCTACGAGATAGGCAATATTAATATTGGGATAATTAGGTATAAAGAAATCACAAACCAATAGGGCAGGATTTGAACCAGGGCATCTAACACAAGACTGTTCTCACCCCTCTTCGCTGTTATTATTCAGAACAGCGACCTGTGAAAAAAACAAAATATGTATATCTCTGTTTATTCTGCAAAAACTCAGACCAATCCAGTGGTCCCTTTGTTGGACCATTCAAGACTATTTCCTAAACCCTTTGATTAATTCAGAGTTTGTTATTTTTGTTAGAGGCAAATTCTATTTCAGATTTCTTTCTCTTGCTTTGTATTCTGTTACAGTTTGCTATCTGGTAGATGGTTTCTTACATGAGATACTTTTTTTCTTCATATATTTGATGTCATTCAGAGACAATAATTAAGACCCGCAAAACTTAGATCTGTGAAAACTGGCATAGGTTAAAAGCCCTTTTTTCGATACATGTTACATATAGCAAAGCCCTGGTAATGCAGTGCTGATACCCCAGGCCAGGAAACAGACTAGCTAGATTCTCATTCCAGTAGCCTCCCTCGATCTCCATGGACAAATCTCTTTGCCTCATTTTCGTAATTGGTTCAAATGAGGAACTTAGATGTTCTCTAAAAGACCTAATATTGCTGGATGGTTTTTTTTTTTAATTTTATTGTCTTTATTATTAAATCATAGCTGTGTACAATAGTGCAATCAAGGGGTACAATGTGCTGGTTTCATATACAATCTGAACTATTTTCATCAAACTGATTAACATAGCCTTCCTGGCATTTTCTCAGTTATTAT
>CAUYON010061210.1:0-26980 GCA_963573935.1 Arctocebus calabarensis
GTTGCAACCAAAAAATGGCCAGGCATTGTTGTGGGCACCTATAGTCCCAGCTACTTGGGAGGCGGAGGCAAGAGACTCGCTTGAGCCCAGGAATTGGAGGTTGCTGTGAGCTGTGATGTCACAGCACTCTACCCAGGGTGAAAACTTGAGGCTCTGTCTCAAAAAAAAAAAAAAAAAAAAAAGGGAAGGAAGAGACAGTGACATAGAGAACTTACCCTTCTTACGACCATCATCATTCTACTGTCACTGAATAAGTTCAGGTGCAGAAATCATGCTCTCCTGTGTGCTCTATGTCTCTGTGATTTGATGCTACTTGCATATGAGGTTTGTACGAACCAGTCAACAATACAGATAATAGGATCAACCAAGTGTCAGGGCTGCAGCTGTGCATATCCATGGTTACCATGGAAAAGACGGGCTCTTGTGTTCAATTTTTCTGTTGAAGGTAGCGCTTCAGTCACTCAGATCTGAAACCTTGTCATCAAATTTGAGTCTTCCCTTTCCTCATGCCCTCAACACCCGGTTGGTTGCCAGTTCTTTAGATGTCACCTGGATCTGGTCCACTGATGCTACCGCAGATTGGGCCCTCATTTCTCAAAAGTATTATTGCAATAGTCTCCAACTCCTTTGCTTCTAATTTGTCCTTCCTAGAGATTCTAGTGTCATCTTTCTGAAGTGTTCCATTTCATTTCATTGCTCAAAACCTCTCAGTAGTCCTCTGTCATTTACAGAATCAAGCCAAAACCACACAATCACTACTACCTCTCACGGCCCTTGCCCTCTAGTCCAAGTATTCAGTTTCAGTATGACCTGCATATGTACCAAGGGGTTTCAAGTTTGTGACACAGGGGACACATCTATCTGGTTCACTGTTATAACCTCAGCGTCCAGCACTGTGAGTGGCACACAGTAGGTGCTCAGTAAATACTGATGGAATAAAAGTATCACATCCAAATACATTTTTACCTTTTAAATTTCAGTTCAAATGCCATCCCCGCCTAGCGTCTATACTGATAATCTGCTTCCCACCCCAAGATCCCCTCTGCCTCTCGAAGAGTGATTTGCTTTATCTAAACTGCCAAAGGCCTTGTCTATACCACTTTTATAACATCTCAGTTTCTGGCCACCTTGGATTATAATTGTTCATATATGTCCCATCTCCCACTAGACTATGAGATTGTGAAAGCAGGAACTATGTTTAATTCAGAATTATGTCCTGAAAAGGAAACTTCCATTGAATGGACACTCAATGCCTACAATAGCCAACCTGGGGAGTTGGGGTGGGGAAGGCTTTAGCAAAGTAGAGAAGTTGCAAGTTTTCTTGATCTTTTTTTTTTTTTTGAGACAGAGCCTCAAGCTGTCACCCTGCATAGAGTGCCATAGCATCACAGCTCACAGCAACCCCCAATTCCTGGGCTCAAGTGAGTCTCCCGCCTCTGCCACCCAAGTAGCTGGGACTACAGGAGCTTGCCAGAATGCCCGGCCATTTTTTGGTTGCAGCCGTCATTGTTGTTTGGCGGGCCCAGGCTGGATTCAAACCCGCCAGCTCAGGTGTACGTGGCTGGCGCCTTAGCCCATTGAGCCACAGGTGCCGAGCCTGAAAGTTTTCTCATATTATTTATTATGTCTAATAGTAATAGTTCTTATGCTATGCTCATAAACAACAAAAGGTGATGGCTGGACTTCAGTTAGCCAAGATATAGGTGAAAATACTAGCTGAACTTCTACTGGCCAAGAAAAAAGGTCATATCATGGCTAAAGATTGAACTCTGGCTAATTTCCAAGAACTAAGAACAAGGTTATGATTTGCATAATTCATATATTTGTGAGTTGTTTTCCCTGTAATAATATTTTATTTGTGGCTACTGGGACTCCAGACACCTAAATAAATTCAGTCTGTTAATGGGATCTTTGGCTTTAGCTTTCTTTTCATTATAAATCAAAACTATATAGCATGTTACATGCATTGCATATAGATCAATTTCCAGATTTCCACTTTCTTTTGAGATCTTGGCCTTAAGCTCAAACTCCCCTAGTTGTACTTAGTAAGGTTTTCAAACTTCCCAGTAAGGAATTTGCCTATTTGGATCTCAGGGGGAGAAAAAGCCAATGTATTTGATTCCTGGGCAAGTTATTCCAAGAAAAACCAATGGGCTTGCCAGGTTTGGGATCATATCATTTACAGACTTGGTTTTTACTTTGTACAATCCTTCATCGTCAAGTCAGCCCACCCATAATGAGCGCTTTGGAAAACCCTCCAGAGAATAATGATCTACAATCCTTTATTACTCAGTCTAGATTTTTACTCCCAGAGCATTTTAACATCATTTGCTTTAGTTCTATACTCACAACAAACCTTTTCTGTTGAAAACAGTTTCTCTGGAGCATGTAAATCATTCTTCTGACTTTTCTGGGCTTTTTATTTATACAGTCTCTCCACTACTCTAGCAAGCAGTGCTACAGAATATTTAAGAGAACGTTATGGGTCCTGGGGCAGCGCCTGTGGCTCAAGGAGTAGGGTGCCGACCCCATGTACCGGGGTGGCAGGTTCAAGCCCAGCCCTGGCCAAAACTGCAAACAAACAAACAAAACCTTATGGTTCCTGTAAGCATGTCTTAAATAAGATCATGTGATGGCTGCCTGACTAGGTCCATATAGAAATATTCTTACAGTTCTATTCAGCTGAAGTGTCACCTAGATTGTCTTGAAATTTTGCAATTTATGCCTTTCAGTCACACTTTTTAATTTTTTTTATTTTTATTTATTATTATTATTTTTTAGGCAGTGTCTCACTCTGTCACCCTGGGCAGAGTGCCATGGCATCATCACAGCTCACAGCAACCTCTGTCTCTTTGGGCTCAAGTGATCCTCCCACCTCAGCCTCCGAGTAGCTAGGACTATAGACACCCACTGCAAACCGCCTGCCTAGTTTTTCTATTTTTAGTAGAGATGGGGTCATGCTCTTGCTCAGACTGGTCTCAAACTCCTGAGCTCAAGCAGTCCCCACCCCTCTCGCCCCCTCCCCCCACCTCGGCCTCCCCAAAGTGCGAGGATTACAGGCTTTTGAGCCACTGCACCCGGCCTGTCATGCTTAATTTTAAATCTCACAGATAGTACAACATTTAATGCATTTGTTAACTTTATTGAAGAAATAAGTAGCCATTACACATAGATTGCAAGTCATTCTTGGTCCTGCTTAGAGACAGGTGTTAATTCTGAGGCGAAATGAGAGCACAAATCCACAGTTCTACTGCTACTGCTATTGGCTTGGTTTGGACACAATCTTCCCTCAATACTCATTCTAAGCAGTCTTTTCTTTCACCTCTCCCTTCAGTGGAGGGATTCACATTTAAAATAAGCTTGCAAAAGAACCCTTCTGTATCAAGAGGTAGTTTTGTGCCTGCATTAAGAATCATAGAAGTTTGGTCAAAGACTCCATAAAAAGGGCAGAAAAGGTACACCAGAGTGCAGAGGTGGCATCTATTTTCTTTTCAAGCTAATTGGCCACAATGGCAAAAGAATCAACCGAAATTTAGAATAGCCTGTCTATTATTTAACAACAAAGCATGCAGTAACATAGCCTGTGCAGACAATAGCTTTTAGAGACAAATTTAAATTTGGCTTGAGCACCAAGGATGCATTTTAAAAAGTGAAAAGTACACATATGTGCAATGACTAGTGGGCTGAATGGTGCCCCTTTCTCCCAAAAGAGAGGTCCATATCCTAGTCCTCGTAACCTATCATATTGCCTTATTTGAAAAAAGGGTCTTGGGTGGCACCTGTGGCTCAAAGGAGTAGGGCACTGGCCCCATATACCAGAGGTGGTGGGTTCAAACCCAGCCCTGGCCAAAAAAAAAAAAAAAAAAAAAAAAAAAGAAAGAAAAATGGGTTGAGGATCTTGAGATAAGACATCATGAATAATCTGGATGTGCCCTAAATGCTACCGCAAGTGCCCTTTTCAGAGTGAGGCAGAGGTAGATTATATATACAGAGGGGAAGGTGATGGGAAGACAGAGCAGAGGACAGCCAAGGAATGGAAGCTTTGGGCAGCCAAAGAAACTGGAAGATGCAAGGAAGGGATTTTCCCCTAAAGACTCCAGAAAAGGAGTTCAGCCCTGCCAAGGCCTCTATTTCTAGCCTGCAAAACAGCAAGAGAATAAATTTCTATTGTTTTAAGCTACTATGTTTGAGGTTTATTTGTTACAGCAGCCACAGGAATCTGATCTCGATTTTGGTGCTGAGAAATGGGGCACCACGGTAACAAATACTTAAAAATGTGAAGGGGCTCGGGAATTGGATAATGGGTAGAGACTGGAAGAGTTGTGATGTGTGTGATAGAAAAAGCATGGATTAAAAAAAAGAAAAAAAAGAAAAAGCATAGATTGCTTTAACCACACTGTTGGTAGAAATATGAATGTCAGGCTTTTGGGGGGAGGGTTCAGAAGGAAATGAGGAATATTTTATTGGAAACTGGAAGAAACACAATCTTTGTTATTATAAATAGGGGCAAAAAGTTTATCTGAATTGTGTTCTATGAGTTTGTGGAAAGCAGAACTTGCAAGGGATCAAGTTTTAGCTCAGGAGATTTTCAAGCATAGTATTAAAGGTATAGCCTAGTTTCTTTTGATGCATAAATAAGAGAAAACAGATGCACTGAGGAAAGAACAGTTAAGCAAACAAGGATCAGCTTTTGATGACTGGAGAGATTCTGAGTCTATTTAGATTGCAAAAAATGCTCAAATGAGGAGATTCACTGTTAGCTAAATGTGCTCTGGAAATAAGGCCGAACATGTGGCTGGACAACCTTTGCTTAGTGCTGAAGGGAGTAGGTAGTGACTCATGGTTTCACTCAACCATCCCAGCAGAAGCCAAGATTAGAGATGGAGTTACACAAAAACATCTCCGACTCCTCTCTTTTCTAAAGGTGTGAATCAATGTGACATACTTGGGAGACCTACAAAGTTTTGAGAATTTTACATTAGCAGAAACACTTCCAACATGGCCTGAAAGGGATAGAGAGAGAAAAAAAGTGACAAAAGATTGTCAGCTTGCCAAAATCCTAAAGGCAGGAAATAGGTTGATAAATTATTCTGCTGCAAACATGTGCTACACTTCAAGATAAAAGAAGGATCAACCTGAGGGCAGACCCATGGGCACATAGGCAGAAGCCCAATCCATGGTCTAAGAAGGAAGAGCTGTGAGCCCAAAGGGTGAAGCCCTGAGACACAGAGGATTATTGCTAGGCCTTTAAACCTAAAGGAAATGTGTCTGGTTGGATTTTGAAACTGATTAGAACAGGTGACTCCTTTCTACCTACCATTCTCTACTTTTCATAATAGATATCTGTAATTTTTATCGTATGTCTGTTCCACCTCTGTATTTCGGAAATAGATAACTTCTTTTCTGTTTCACTGGTTCAAAGAGAGAGAGGAATTTTGCCCAGGTTGGATCATACTTTGAGTTGTACTCATACCTGACTGAGATCATCTAAATGATGAGATTTGGGATTTCTGAAATGATGATATTTAAATGAGATCTTGGACTCAGAGTTGACACTGTAATAAGTTGAGGTTTTTGGTAATGTTAGCATAGGTTGAATGTATTTTATACATGCAACAGACATAAATTTTGGGCCAGAGGGTGAACTATGGTAGGCTGAATGGTGCTCCCTCCCCCCCCAAAGATATGGCTATATCCTGATCCCCAGAGTTTGTGAATGCTATCTTATTTGGAAAAAGGGTCTTATAGGTGTAATTAAGTTAAGGATATTGAGATGAGGTGATTATCCTAGATTAATCTGGGTGGTCCCTACATATCATCATAAGCATCCTTCTAAGACAGAGGTAGAGGGCAGATTAGGTACTCAGAGGAGAAGGTGATGTAAAGATGGAGCAGAGAGAAAGATGTGGCAATCAGCTAAGGCGTGCCAATAGCCACTAGAAGCTGGAAGTGGCAAAGAAAGAGTCTCCTCTAGAACCTCGAGGGGGGGGGGAGTATGGTCCTACCAACACCTTAATTTTGAACTTCTGACCTCCAGAAGCATGATAGAATAAATTTCTGTTGAGTTAAGCCACCAAACTGGTAATAATTTGTTATAGGAGTGAAAGACTATTACAACTAGTAAATATTTTAAGGGTTTTGCCTTTTTTAAAAACATTCTGAAAAAAACCCTGTATAAATGGTTTTTCTCACATGTGGTAGTAATAAAACCAACAAAAGCCTTTAGTATAATTTGGTTCCATACCACAAATGTCATTATGTATTTTTGAGGGGTGATAATTTTCAATGGTGTTTTTATGGTTGCAAAAAGTATGGGGAATTGCTCTGAATATAAGTATATAATTTATCAATATAGTACTTCATTCTTATTCACAAACTAGAAAATAAGGCAAGTTCACATCTGGAAAAGCTGATACAAATTGGTATTTCTACCTTAACCAGCTTGCTAATACAGCATGGCAAATGCCCCCCAATTTTCGTCAGGGTTAAGATTTCAAAATCATTTTCTTATAGGCTGAAAAGCTATCAAAAGAGTCAAAGAAGCCATATCATGGAGATTTCAAAAAAATCTCCCGTAAAGTAAAAAACACATAGTAGGTATTTAGATAAATTAGTAGAACCTACACTTTTGTTAGTAAAAAACAGTGTGTGAAAATGATATATCCCTAAGATGTGTGTGTCTCTATGTATTTTCAGACAGGACAGAATTGTAAAATCTCAGATACTGTCACTATTTTTGATTTCTCTATTGTAGCAGCTTTAGAGCTTTTAAAATATAATATCTAAGTAAGAATGCAATGGAGGAAAAGGCAGCAGTTTGAATCATTATACACCTATATAAAAGAATCTGTAAGCTATGGGTCACTTGTTTCTATTATCTTAGATGGGGACTTGCCAGGCCTATTGTTTGCTCTTCTCTCTACATGGGTATGATGTGCTTTGGAGGAACAGAAATAGTATTTTCTATCTCACAAACATATATGTATATATATATATATAAGAAATCTTTTACAATAATAACAATCATCTGCATGAATTAGTCTTGAAATTGCACTCTAGAGTAGTTATGCCACATTATCTCAATGCATATTTTAAAATAATAGACAAGTTAAGTATGATTTTTATTCTCTCATCTATTTAAGAAAAATGTAGAGCCTGTTTTTCCTCTTAGAGTTATTTTGGCAGTGTCAATTTAATTTGTTAATATAAAGTAAGTAAGTATGATGATGATTGAGAAGTTTGCTTAGTGACTGGGATATGGAATTAGTGTAGCAGGAGATATAAATATATACACATATTTACACATACATACATAGAATTTCTTTTTCTTCTTCAGACCATCAAAGCAGAATTAGAAAGAGGAGTAGAAAGAGAGATAAAACAATTGACCTTTCAGGCAGATTTTGCTGCCTCCTGCAGAAAGAAATCTTTTTCTTCTCAGGTCTTCTAGAACTCTACTCCCTGCCTTCAAGGGGGTCAAGGGAGTAAGAGGCAATAGAGAGAAGAAATAAACCACAGAGACTAGGAATCAATATTTGCATCTAAAATCTACATAAAGGTAATAGAATTCTCAGGTTCATCCCAGCATAAACATTAAAATGT
Organism: Arctocebus calabarensis; assembly: GCA_963573935.1. Lineage (NCBI taxonomy): Eukaryota > Metazoa > Chordata > Mammalia > Primates > Lorisidae > Arctocebus > Arctocebus calabarensis. The sequence continues at coordinate 7,603 of CAUYON010061210.1, forward strand.
GAGGTTTTTCTTAAAAATAGCCATATAAAGTATTTGTATAAAGTAGATATCTATGCATAATTAGAAAATACCACTTTAAATAAAGTTTAAATCACTTTCCCTAACTGATTCTATTAAACTTTGGTTTATTTTTAGCAATGATAAGTGCCTACAATATCATACTGAAACGCTAGACTAATGATTAGTTTAATTTCAGCCAAAACAGATGAATCCATCAGCTTTCACTTGAGATAAGATTCTAAATAACTTGACTGGGGTGGAGCAGTACTTTTGTGAATTTCCAAAATGGCTTCTTTCAGTGTGCACAATATTAGCCCCTCCCTGAATCATTAAGATGCACATTGTGGGGCCTTTGTCTTTTTTGTGTAATAGGGATTGGAAGTAGACATTTGATAATTCTTTCTGTTTTTTTCCTTCTCTTCCTTTTCTGGTTTTATTCTTTTAGTGAGGTCACCTACAAATTTAAGATTTTCAATTTTTGACAGACTGTTTTCAAAAGCTCTAACCCTTCAATCTCTTACACTTTTATCATCACAGGTCACGCACGATAACAAATGATATACATCTTTACATGAAAATGGAGCACACGATTTATAATTGTATTCAGATTAGTATTATGGGAGGAATCTTGCAATGGTTTTGTAAATGCACACTACTTCATCTAGATTAGCTTGATCTTTGCAGAAATGCACTTATTTTCTCCCCATCCCTTGAGTGCATGTGTTGTTCTTCTCAGGACGTGTGATTTTGTTTATTTAAATATTTTCATATTCTTTGGCATCAGGAATCACTTAGATGAGATAGCTCCACTGTGGCGAGAGCGTGACCTTTCCAAAGGGACTCGTCTGTTATCTGTAAGACAAAGAGAAAGAGAACCAAAAGCAGGGTGAGCTTTATTTTCGATCTTGGCTATTACATGATGTCAGGTTGAGAGAGGTTTTCAAATAGTCCTGAAAAATCACTTCAAATGAATATGCAAATAAGTAACAAGGAGTCCAGATCTGAGTTCACACTGCAGCTGCCAGGCAGAGTTCAAGAGTTCTGCAATCAGCAATAAATGACTTTTCCTGGTAAGTGAAGGCAGAGTGATAAAAGAAATGTTAGAATTCTCTCAAGCACAGTCCCTTTGGAAATAGCAGGCAAAAACAAAATTCCTCGGTAAAGATGTTAAATTGAAAGGATCTATGTACGGTGCCTTTTGTTGGAAAGCACTTCAATTCCTGATGAGTTTTCAATCTGTATGTTGACTACCTCTAGAGGACACCAGTGTGGGCAGAGCAGAAGAGAGTTTTTATTTTTTACAATGATTGCAGTATGTGGCAATCACACCGGCTACCGAATTTGCCTGATTGTATGATGTAAACAAATTCAATACATTATATAGTCATTATGGGAATGAATAATGAATGATACCTATTCTAGGTCCCAATCCCCCCACCCGTCACAGGAAGAATAATCGCTGTAGAGATAACTGTTGGCACAAAGCTTGGAAAGCAAGTTTAAAAGCACTGAAAGTTGCTGAAAATAGTTTTACATTTAATAGGAAAAAGGTTTACAGCTCTGCATTGCAATGCTCACTACTATGTTATTATCACCTCTGTTTTATGCTCAGCTTAAATGCAATTGATGTGGGTGAAAATCCCTTTCTGACAAAAGCATAATATACTTAGAGTTTCTATTTAGAATGAGACTGGGTCCCCAGAAATAATGACAACCACCAGCACTTACATAAATGCTAACACTTTACACTTGTTAATTTGCTAATTTCACACAATATCCCCAGGAGGTGAGCCCATTTCATTCCATTCTATTATCTCTGCTTTAGTGATGAAGGTTACACAGCAAATCAATGGTATGATGGGGGATTATAATGCAAAGTTAATGCCTAAATGTCAGGGCTGTTTTGTTCAGAGGTAGATGATGGGGCCTCCCAAGCTGCTACTCATTTCCTCCCTAAGATGATGATGTCTTCCTAACACATCCTGCCTGGCACAGAGGGAGGACAGACCAACAAGTGCTGATGTTTTGCCATAGTACCATTCTCTTCTGAGCTAGCATCTCTTGACTGGTTCCTGATAGTCTGTGGACTGGACACAGAGCAAAGATAACTGGTCCCCATGACCTTGCCCTCATTAACACCATGGTATGAATATCCTCAGCCAAAAAGCCATAAGCTTAAAGCCTACCAAGTACTGCATAATGCAATAATATCACTGAGAGGCGAGAAAGGAAGAGGCATTTTCTCTACTCGGAGATATATCTGAGTGATGAATTATTTGGGTATCCCTTTGAAGATACCATTAAAAAATCCATTATTTAGTTTGTGATATGGATCACAATTCAGCAAAAAATGTGAAGATAACATTCCTGGTTAAAGCACTTATTACTTAGATGTCACTGGTTTGCATACAAATTGGTTTGAAGCTTCTTAAGAAACATTTAAAAATAAGATTACAATATTGGCCAGGTGCTCATGCCAGTAATCCTAGTACTCTGGGAGGCTGTGGCAGGTGGACTGCCTGAGCTCATGAGTTTGAGACCAGCCTGTCTCGAACTGGAGACCAGAGCGAGACCTTGTCTCTAAAAAAATAGTCAGGCATTGTGGCAGTCACCTGTAGTCCCAGCTACTTGGGAGGTAGAGGCAAGGGAATCACTTGAGCCCAAGAGTTTGATGTTGTTGTGAGCTGTGATGCCATATCACTCTACTGAGGGTGACAAAACGAGACTTTGTCTCAAAAAAAAAAAAAAAGATTACAATATAATGGTTCCCATTGCATTGCTGGCATTTAAGCAATTTAAGTATTAAAGCTGTTGGACATGAGAATGATGGCGGCATCCCCTAGGACCGTGCCAGCTGGAAAAATGCTTGTGCTTTGGTGGTCCTACACGCTAAGGTCAATGACACTCATACTTCATTCTAGAAATGCCATTGATTATTAATCGCATACCATCACTCATTACCCACTGGATCCAAGACAAGTACCACAGGCAAATGATGGGATGTAAGAGTTCATATCAACTCGCCACTTATATGTGGCATTTAATGTGAGAAAATAAAGAAACTGTCAGGTCAGAACAAACTGAGGAAAGGACACTGAAACTTTTGGAAGGCAAGATAAATAATGGTTCAGAGCTCACATCCTGCTTTTGGCTTATATAAAAGAGAACTATTACAGAATTTCGCCATCTCTTTTTTCCTCTCTGCCTTCTTTTGCCTCATTTTCTGCGGTGCCTAATTGGTCCGTACGTTAATGAGATAATAATAATAATTATCTGTAAAAATAACCAATTACTTTCATAATGTCAGCCTTCGATCTTGTTGATGAAAATATGCTGTTAGAAACAATAGCAGCCATGGCTGATCTGGATTTTTTATTAATTTCCAATTCTCTGTATTTATGTTTAAAAAATTCATTCAGTTACAAAATTTATACTTTAGTCACATATGGATCAAGCCAGAAGTAAAATTTAGAGGATACCCTGGATATCATAAAGATAGAGAGTGTGTGTGTGTGTGTGTGTGTATGTATGTATGTATGTGTGTATGTATGTCTGTATGTGTGTGTTTGTATTGAGAAGAGGAAAGAGAGAGAGAGATTTTTTTTTCCCCATGTTGGGAGTCATATCTTCTTTGAAGCAGAGATTGAAAAATCACAGCATTATTTGAAATACAACTTTTATATTTTATAGTATTAAATACTAATGGGTAAAAATCAATGGCCTTGGCCTTCACAAGGCCAGGACACATAGTTGGAGTTTATGAGAAAAGAAGAAATATTAGATATTATTACTGTCAGATGTGATGGAATAATTTGGATAATGGTACGAATGATGGCATTTCCTGTTTGGAAACGTAAGTGGAGGAAGTAAGTCCTCACGTGATATGATTTGAGCAGTGAAGCAAATTCACTTTTTTAACTTGTCTTATTCTCCCAACACTATTGACACTAGTTGTGGTTTAGATGACAGAAAAGGAGGGTTCTCCTCCAAAAAGTCAATAGTTCAAAACACATGTATTTGCCGGAGATGATATGAAGGGCTTTGTTAACAAGTGGAGAGCTCCCTTTCTAATCTGCCTGCTATCTTTTTGGAAATCAAAGAGAGGAAGATGGAAGAGAAGAATTTGTCTATGTGTGTATACTTCTTGGAGACACTGTACAATGAAAAACAAGAAAACACATTTCCTTGGAGGATGGGGTGACGTAATTTTTGTCATATTCTTCCTCTGCTTCTTTTTTCTTTCTTTTTTATTGTTTGGGATTCATTGAGGGAATAAAGAATTAGGTTATACTGATTGCATTTGTTAGATAAAGTCCCTTTTATAATTGTGTCCCACCCCCAAGAGGTGGCCCACACACCGTGATCCCCCCATCTGCCCCCCTCCTCCTCTCTCCCCACTGCTCATTCCCCTACCCCCCACCTTGTATTAGCTCATCTACTGCCTTCATATTAGAATTGAATACATTGGATTCTTGCTTCTCCATTCTTGTGATGCTTTACTAAAAAGAATGTGTTCCACCTCCATCCAGGTTAATACAAAAAATGCAAAGTCTCCATCTTTTTTAGTGGCTGATTTGCTTATTTTTTCTTAATTCATGGAGTAACACATCATAGTGAATAGGAAAACCTAGAGGATCTAATTTATCTTCAGGGTCTAATATAGCCTGATGGTTGAAGAATTCATTAAAGGATTCTATTGTTTGTAAACATGAAGATTAATGCTGCAATAAGCCGGAGATATCAGTCCCTAAATGTACCTTCCAAATCTACCACAGTTTGATTCTCTTTGGTCATCAAAGGCTTGTTTTTGAAATATGCCCCACGTGAAGGTGAATAGATTCTGATACTGTGGAGAGTGACCTGGTCAAAGCATAATGTTGAAGAGAGGGATACAGTCATGTGAAAACGTGCATCCTATAGAGGAAGAGTGGCCAAAATCAAAGCAATATTCAAATCTTTAACCGAAAGGTAATATAAATACATGGTCCAGCTTAAACATGGTTCTGCACATTTGAAATATCACATTAAGCAGCTCAAACTGATGTCAAGGCCTTCCTTGCTGCCATAAGAGTAAGAAAATTCACTCCTTTTCTTAGTATAAATTGATTTGGTATTCATCTTAAAACCTTCCTGAGTTTTGCAGTGAAAGGATTAAACCTCTTATTGTATTGCTCTCAGAATTCATTCATGCAATAATTTATTCAGCAACTATGTAAAAAGCACATGGTCCATGAAATACCTGCAAGTTACAAAATTTCAGACCTACACCTAAATCTACATCATTAATTTTCTTCTTCCTGGACTTGGTCAAGTGAAATAACCAAAGAATAAGCAAGCACAGCACAGATAAAGGTTAAACACAGTGTGACATGAGAGAGACGAGGCGATGCAAGCCTGTGCTGTGTAACCTGGAAGTGTGCAATTAACCCTTTTAACAAAGTGAGTATATGCCACAGGTGCAAGGCTGTATCCTGCATACTGCATGAGGAGGCTAAGCTGGGAATGAAGAAAAAACTGTGCTAAGAGGGCCCTGTCCATTAGTCATTCCCCACAGGTAGCTGTCTTTTGTTGTCTGTGGAAGGACTGTTTTCCTTCCTGGTGTTTCAAAGGCATGCAAATGTACCAATGTTGACCTAATATAATACACTAGTCCTCACAGCAGGATAGCATAAACTAAGTGTATGCCCCTTATATGCTGCACATTGGGTTACAAAATATCCCATTTTAATGCAAATTAGCTGGCTAGAAAGCCTCTGTAATTTACAATGAGCTTTGTTTTCTCTGAAGCTTTTCAAAAGTGATGGTCTGGCAGATTTACCATCTATGGGTAGGCATGGTTTCTAGCAAACAGAGCAAATGGAGGTTCAAGTTTATGCAGCTTGGGCTAAGGAAATAAAAAAAAAATTTTTTTATGTTGCTTCTAGAAATGTCCACTGAGTAGTTATTTGCATCCTCAAACACTGAGGAGACAAAGTTAATTTATTTTTGGACTTTGATATTGAAGTAGTCTCACACGGACTTCCATTTCCCTCCTGTGTCTAAATCTGATTTCCACTTCCCTCTGTGATTTTAGGGATCCTGACTTGGATGTAGTTTTTCACTTCATTACAAACACATGGGAAATGGCAGCTGAATTAAGCTTGGGCTTAATTTTTCGGTAGGGGACAGCCAATGGCTCTATTACCTGGCCAAATTCTTTCTCCTCACTGTTACCAGACTAGTATCTTAAAAAGAAAATATGTGGAGCTCAAACTATTATCTGCAATTTGGTGTTCTACTTTTTCATTTAATATTTTATTGTAGAAATTTTCCATGTCATTAAACTTCTGGAACATGATATTGAAAGCACAATCTTTCACGGATACAGATTCTTCTTTCTGTATTATATAAATATACCCCAACTTAGTTAACCATTTCTCTACTGTGGGACATTTTGGTTAGTCTCAATATTTTGCTATTATAAATAGCATAACTTTGAACATCCATATAGTTACATCTTTATATGTGCTATGTGTGGAAGTGGCATTGATAGGGTATGTAAAATTAGGTGCAAATGTATTCCAGAATAGTTGTGTTAATTTAAATCCAATTAGCAACATATGAATTTATCTGTCCTATCTTATTGTTAAATATTAATCTCTTTTAAATGTATCAATACAAATAATGGCACCTGCTTCGTTCCTTTTACATTTCTTCAAATATTAGTGAGGTGAATCTTTTCCTATGTTATTATCCATTTATTCTTCCTTTACATGCTGACCATATCCTTTTTAGTGTGTTTATTTACCTATTTGTCTTTTAAATTCCAGATGAATGTGAGGGTACAACCAAGAAGGTTACAATGTTCCCGTTTGTTAGGTGCAGTCCCTCTTGTAGTTGTGTCCCACACCCAAGAGGTATGCCAGGTACTCTTACATTGTGCCCTTTAATGGGAGCACACTTTACCCATTTATCTCTTGGGATCTTAGGTTTTCGCTTTTGATTTTAGTTTGCATGCTACACATTAAAGATAGTAAGCAATCAATTTATAAGAAATATTTTCCTTAGTTTGCTGATCGCTTGGTGATTGTTAAATATTTCGTGATCTGGGTTTTTAGAAACATGGTTTCATTTTACCATTTTTACAGAATTAAACCTATCGAGCTTTTACGTTGTGTTTTGTTCCTTTGTAGATTGTTTTCGTGGTGGTATTATTATTTTAATTTTATTACAGGGGTACAAACATTTTGGTTACATAAATTGTTTTTGTGCTATTAGAGTAAATTTATAAGTGTGCCCATCACCCAGATAGTGTGTATTGTACCCATTACATGTGTCCTCTAGCCTGGGACCTTTCATCTGTCTCTTCTTGCTCTTTGAGGGTGGACTTCTTATTTTACAATTGACTACTTAAGTGATCTGTAGTTCATTTCGTGGTACAATGTCAGGTAGGCTTCCATATTAGCTTGTTCGCTTATTCTTTCCTTCCTTCCTCTACTTTCCTTATAAAGAGGAAATGGGCTTTTCCAGCACTATTTGTTAAATAATCATGAATGTTGACAATGATTCATGACACTTCCTTTATCATATATTAAATTACCTCCACTAGGGTTTCTGTTCCATTGACATTGATATTATTCCATGTTTTTGTGCCAATAGTTCCTGGTTTCATTATTTCAGCCTCATAATATGTTTTAATATCTGGTGGAGCTAAACCTCCGTCACTTATGTTTGCATCTAAAACACATCTTTTAAGGGCACATTTGGAACTCTACAGCAAGCTGTAATCACAAAACAACCTGAAAATAACATGGCTTGAAAAACAAACCCAATAGGTATAGGATGATCCTAGTAAAGGCGGGCAGATGTCCGTTGAAGTGCCAAAGAGTCAAGAGATGCTAAGGTCCCTAATGATGTTTTCAAGAGTCCTCCTCAGGTTGCTCGTTTTCTTAAAGACTTCACAGGGCCTCTTTCCCTATCTTTTGATCAGTTTTTCTGAAAGCTGACCACTTTTCTTCTGAAATACGGCAGAGACCAGCACTAGCCAAAGGAGAATAGAATGCATTTACTCTTTTTGTTTTTGTCTTGTTGAAAATTTGAATAATTGAAATTAAATGTATGGTCTTGTTGATTGTTGATAGAGTCTAGTGTGTCTAGTCTGTATACCTTATTTTCTCATATGTTTTACAATTTTGACGTCCACTAGATACCACAGACTTTAAACTATATTGAACTCCTTCAGTCCAACAGAATTGTATACACAGGGTACTGTGCAAAAATGTATGTCTAGAAGTCAATCAATTTCTTTCACTTAACAATTAAATAGTTCTAGCCCTATTCTAATTTCCATGACACTATAATGTTTTTAAAACTAGAAACAGGCTATGTTGTGTAATCCATGTCCTTCATTACATGCAAATAAATTTGTGCAAAGAAAACAGAAACCCAGATTACTGTGGTAGTTCAGGTTAGCAAAAGAGATGAAAGTTACTTTAATGAGGATGGTAATGGAAAGCAATAATGTTAAAATAGTTCAGAGGCTACTGTGACTATAGACACACAACTCCTATTAACTGTAATTGGACTTAAGCACACGTAATGATAACAAAATAGACCCTTAAATGTCTTTCCAATTGTAAAATAAGCAAATGTGTCGTAGGAAATAGCGTGCTTTTGTGTGAAAAATACAGTATTCTAAATGAGATGCACAAATTATTTTCACATTGACATCACTCAGGGTATGATGTTGGTATTTTTCTTATGCTTAGGGAGGAAGATCTGCCAGAGGTAACATCTGTACAAAGAACGCCTTTCCTTTTTTTAATGCTCAGCATTTGTTATGTTATTAAAGGAAAAGCCTCAATAGTTGCAATGGATTTATTAATTCAGTAGCTTGTTATCAGCATGAAACTCTGCTGTGCTAGGGGAAAAACAAATTATATTTTACAAAATTGTAGCAGTGAGATTAAATCACTTTTCTATATTTCACTTTCTTCTTATCCTCCCTGCCAGGTACTAACTCTACTCTCTATCTCTATTATGAACCTCATATTTTGCAAACTATCAAGTCTTGTACTAGTATAAAGGTAACATTATCAAACAAACTCAATTATGGTAACTTTAGGAAGATTGAAATACATGATAAAACTAAAATCACATAGTACAATAATATTACTTCAATGCATTAAAAAATGTAATCCATATTAAGGCACAGATGTAGAAAATATGCAATACTCAGTTTTATCTATCATAAACATAATATTTTCATAACATGTACAACCAACCTCTTGGGATTTTAAATGACTAGTAGTTACATACTTGATAATTGAGAATTTCAAAGGATTTTAGAAAAGTATGGCTCGGAAAAAAGTAAAATCAGTATATTGTTCAGTATTTCAACTGCCACAGACCTTGCTATTGATTATCTTTAGATTCAATGTCAAAGCTAGTGAATAGATTTTTTTTAAATGTCCTTGGTTTTGTACATTAGCCTTGCATCATGTTTGCTTCTTCACTGGAGAATGCAGTTGGATCCTAAGACAAATCTTCTCTCTATGAGGTTGAAAGTCTGATGAGGATGCCTGCATATCTGGAAACTATAGAGAAAGGCCACCAATAAAAATATGAAGAATGTTAGAAGATAGTTGGCAAAGTTTCCCCCCCAAAACCAACAAATGTGAAACTTACAATGCAGAACAGAGAAAAACAAACCACAAAAACTGTAACAAAGAGTTGCTCAAGGTGTCTATCATAGTGGCTTATACATAGCAGTTTCTCAAAAACTGTTGATTAAATAATTATCCAATCATTAGCAACAAATCAGGAACTGATCCTTGAATTCACCTTCAGTTTTGCTGCTTACAGAGAGGAGTATATTTTGACAGTATTATAAGGAAAGGAAAGACTTCCTTCTGTCTGTCCATCCACAAAGCTTTATCACACAAGCTATCTGCAGGATACTATAACAGGCACACTTCTATGTTATTATGTTGGAAAGGATAAATGTACCAACAACCAGAACATGGAACTATGTGTCTCTTGTAGCATATATTACATTCTAAGTACAATGGAAGTTCAGAGTAGAAAAAAATCCTATCCCTTAAGTACAGGAGTTGGGGATCAGGGAAAACTTCTTGCCAATTAGTCTTTAAAAGATAAGGTGGAATTTCGATAATAAGAAATAGAAAACTGTTAATTTTTTTTTTTTTAGTCACAGCCTCAAGCTGTCACCCTGTAGAGTGCAGTGGCATCACAGCTCACAGCAACCTCCAACTCCTGGGCTCAAGTGAGTTTCTTGCCTCTGCCTCCCAAGTAGCTGGGACTACAGGCGCCCACCACAAGGCCTGGCCATTTTTTGGTTCCAGCTGTCATTGTTTGGCAGGCCCAGGCTGGATTTGAACCCACCAGCTCAGGTGTACGTGGCTGGCACCTTAGCTCGTTGAGCCACAGGCGCTGAGTCAAAAGCTGTTAATTTTTTATTAGTAGAAAATGTGAATTCTAGTTCCCTTATATTGGTGACTATTTAATTACTAAATATTTCCTATTTAGGGAGAGCATATGAAAAGCAATGGAAATGTAAAGGGAGTACCAGAATACCTATACATGTTTAAGTTTTTTTTGCCTAAAGAAGGAAGAAAATAATTAAAGGAAATACACTGGCCAGATTCGTTGTTACAAGGACTAAAATATGGTGATAGCTCTTTCTCTAAACATGTAATTTTAGTTTCAATTCTCTTTTTAAAAAAAAACAACCTTGAAGTATTTACATAGAAAACAGCAGTTATGCTTAAAACAAAATCAGCAGAAATGGGGCTCTCTGAAATCATCTGATGAGGTTCTGTGGTTGAAGCACTATCGAGAGTGACAATAGAAGAGCTGATCAAGTCATAGATTGCAACGACCTGTGCCAAGAGTGTTTGGCACAGTGAGAGTTTGAACAGTCATTTGGGTTAGTGCAGAATAAAGTAGCTGTTAAAGGGCACTACAGTTGCAGGGTCCATTCACTACTACCACCTGTCATCTTTGTGCTTCTCTACCCCCTGTGTGGCACAGATCCCCATGACTAAGAATCCTAGGCATCAGCCATTTTCCAACTTTGATCATATGATGGACAATCCTCTGTCATTTTCTGTGGCAGTTGTTTGTCACCTGCCTGAACTCGGTTGCTGATGTGCTGACTTAGAATACACTTACCTGTCCTGTGCTTTTGTTTCTGTATCACTCTAAGACTATATATCTACTCCTTTTGTTTTTAACATGTGCAACCTATCTTTTGGGTCTGGGGTACCTGTTTTTTCCTCATGATGGAAGTTTTAGTGCAGTCAGCCCAACTGTCTAGCTTAAGTAACTCCGGGTACTCTTGTGGTATGTAGGCTCTCTGGCTTCAGTAAAGGCAGAAATGGCAGTCCTTCTCCCTGTGTGATGTCTCCATTTCCCAGTGAACCAGATCAGAGAAATCTACCACTGCTTGTGATTTTGAGGAGAGAAGATATTTAACCTACAGCTTAAAATTTGCGAGTTTGTAAACAGGTGTTTCCCATTAGTAGCGTTCCTCATGCCAGCCTATGCTTAATTACCTAACCAGTTGTATGAACAAAGGCAACCTGTATGGTTAATATCACAGACGCTTTAGCAGCTGCCAGGGCCATTGTTTTAAAGCATAAACTGTCCCTTAAGGTAGAAGCCAGTTGTTTTAAATATGAGCAATTAGGATAGAGTTAAAATACAACTTTCTAATTTCATATTCATCACTGATAGAAGTTCCTTTGTAATTTTAGTGTCTAATATATAATCTGAGTGCCAGGTTATGCCTACAAGTGAATAAAAATGGCTACTAACCAGCAGTTTACCTCTCTGATAAGAACTCTCAAAGAATCATTCCTGAATTTTTAAAGTCTAAATCCAGCCCTTGTCTTATCAGACAAATGTAAAAATATGGATCACTGTACAATGTTGTTCTTTGCAGTGTTATTTGTACTAGTGAAAATCATAAATAGCCTAGATGCCCATCTTGGGATTAGATACAAGATGGAACCTACATACACTGGGATAGTTTATAGCTAATCTAAATTATTACATGGATCTATATGTACTTGAGAGTCCTCTATATCATGAAGTAGAAAAGTCAAGTTACAAAAGGACATATCATTTTCTTGTTTTTGAAAAAAAAATAGTATGAGTAACATAATTTTTAAAGTGGGGAAGGATATACTCCAATAAAAACAGTGGTTATCAGTGAATAGTAGGATTATGATTTTTGCCTTTTTAGAATTTTCTATCATGTCTGCATTTTTGACATTGACTATGATTAATTTGGCAAATTAGGGGAAAATACAGATAGGATATTAAATTCTCAGTCTTCAGCTACAAAGCACATACTGCTTTTTATTTAATGAAAGAACACTGTAGGATTCAATAGTCTCTGAATTAACTCCTTGTTAATTATACCATCACTAAGTACACTGTAATGGAAAGTTAAAAAAGCCCCCCAAATAAGTGCCATTTTCCTGCCTTGCTTAAATAAGGGCTATAGAATGTCCCCTGACACAAAGTAATGACTTACAAGTTTTAGAATATGAATAAATTTATTTTCACATACTGTTGATGTTTATAAAGGTATTTCAGATTCTAAATTTTTTTTTTTTTTTTTGAGACAGAGCCTCAAGCTGTCACCCTGGATAGGGTGCCATGGCATTACAGCTCATAGCAACCTCCAATTCCTGGGCTCAAGCGAGTCTCTTGCCTCCGCCTCCCAAGTAGCTGGGACTACAGGCGCCCGCCACAACGCCCGGACATTTTTTGATTGTAGCCGTCATTGTTGTTTGGCGGGTCCTGGGGCTGGATTTGAACCCGCCAGCTCAGGTGTACGTGGCTGGCGCCTTAGCCAGTTGAGCCACAGGCACCGAGCCCAGATTCTAAATTTTAAAAGTTCAAGTCTTTGAAAGCAACTCTTTCCAAAAGATTGACTCTCCAAAAAGATGGGTGAAAAAATCCAGAAAAATAAAAAGGATGTCATCACATCACCTGGAAAGAGTTTCACTTCAATGATTAAATCACACGAATTTTCAAAGTTGCATTACAACTTGTTGCCTATAAATGACAAATTAAAATAGAAGAAAAGTCTATCCTTGCTGGTAAATGATACTGACTCATTTTCAGTAAGGCATACATTCTGGGTTATTTTTCTTGTATAGTATAAGTGGCGGTGTGTAGGGGTGGAGGTGGGGGTCACAGCACTACGTATTATAATATTTCTTATCACCACTAATACTGGTGTAACATATGATGGTGGAGTAAAGCTAATTGTTATGTGTAGTCTTTGAACTGATCCATATAGACTACTAGACACATTTTTTCTAACTAATTAGAACCCCCCTCACATTCACACATTTGCAGAATAAGACTTTCTTTTCTTTTTTTTTTTTTTGAGACATTGCCTCAAGCTGGCACCCTGGATAGTGTGCCGTGGTGTCACAGCTCATAGCAACCTCCAACTCCTAGGCTTAAGTGATTCTCTTGCCTCAGCCTCCCAAGTAGCTGGGACTACAGCAGATGCCTGCCAAATGCTGGCTATTTTTTTGGTTGTAGTCGTCAGTGTTGTTTGACAGGCCCGGGCTGGATTTGAACCCACCAGCTCTGGTGCATGTGACTGGCGCCTTAGCCACTTGAGCTACTGGCGCAGAGCCAGAATAAGACTTTTAAAATACCAATTTCCTCATCTGCAAAATAAGGATAATAATAGTCTTTAAACTGTTAGGTATTAACAGGAGTAAATGAGATAATCTAGTACTAGGCCCATGCTTCCTGATGGGTGGGAAGCATACATACATACACACAGAGTTAACCAACATGCCTCAACAAAAAACTTTCTATTTATAATAGATGATCACAGTTTAGTGTTACAGATTGGTCAAAGTTCTCAGTGTATGGTCATATATAATGGGTTTACAACTCTGTTCTGCCACTTATGTTTTTGTTTTTTTTTTTTGAGACAGAGCCTCAAGCTGTCACCCTGGGTAAAATGCCATGGCATCACAGCTCGCAGCAACCCCCAACTCCTGGGCTCAAGCGAGTCTCCTGCCTCTGCCTCCCAAGTAGCTGGGACTACAGGTGCCCGCCACAACGCCCAGCCATTTTTTGGTTGCAGCCACCATTGTTGTTTGGCGGGCCCGGGGGCTGGATTTGAACCCGCCAGCTCAGGTGTACGTGGCTGACGCCTTAGCCTGTTGAGCCACAGGCGCCGAGCCTCTGTTCTGCCACTTAATAGCTATGTTTTTCTAAATTTAATTTCCTCTCTCTGAGCATAAACATAATATTGAAAACCTACCTTACAGGGTAGTTACAAGGATGAAATGAAGCAATAATGTGAAAGGACCAAAATTTTACCCAACATAGAGTAAAAGCTTAACATTTTTCATATTTGATATTAAGAGATAAAAAATCTTCAAATTTTGAAGATTTTCACATCAAGATCTTATTATACTTTTTAAAAGTCTAGACAGCTTCATTATGGCACCACGACATTTTTAAGCCACTTTTGGGAAGAAATAAGATGCAAACAGATGTTTATAAAAGTCTTTTTCAAATTAGCCTATAAAAACAAAGACTTAATAAAGATATGCCCGGAAATCAGAATTTATCGAGGTTCTGACTTTTTATTGATTTCATAAGCCATCATGGGCTAGGGTATTCTTTTTGTGCCCTTGAGAGGCAATGAAAATCTTTTATAACAATTTATTTATTTTTCTTATTGTCATCCAGTGGGTATAGAAATGTTGCCAGACTGCCTTCTATTACTTCTGTGTTTTAGGATTCCAATTGTCTGGACAGATTTGTCCCTTAGGGTAGAAAGAGATTACTTCTAGAGATTCTAGCCTGGTTTGAATGATGCATCTACTAAAACCGGTCACTCATGTTTTTTTCTAGGGCAGCAGATTTACTAGGCAACCTGCAGACTTTTAATTTGGTTTCCTGAGCAGATCTATTCCCTGGGAAGAGGGGGAAACTTGCTGTCATAAGCAATGTCTGTTCCCAGGTTGAGCCTATTATCCTCTGCCCCAAAACCGGCCTGCAATTTATTTCAATCATCTTTTCTTGAAAACTGACTATGTGCCTGGCACAGTGCTAGAGGGACACAGAGGTAAATGAAAAGGTACTATGCAGTGATTATGGCCTTTCGACTTAAAAATTAGTCTAATAGAGATGTGCTATGTCTTCCACTGTGCTCTGCTATACAGTAGTTGGTGAGCCAATTTAAGAATTTAGATTATATAGTATCCCCTGATACAAAAAGGAAATGTCTCCACACTTTGCCTCAAGATGTTCTCACTCAAATAGGGATGGTATCCCCTAACCAAGACAATGACAAGAGAGTTACTATGAGTGCTACGATTAAGAGTATACTCTTCAGGAGCACAGACAAAGAACACTCAGCCAAGCCTTGAGGTAGGCATGTCTGGGAAGGCTTTCTAGAGAAGGCAATGTTATAGTTAATCCTTAAAGAATAAAGATGAAGGGGCGGTGCCTGTGGCTCATTGAGTAGGGCACTGGTCCCATTATACCAAAGGTGGCGTGTTCAATCCCGGCCTTGGCCAACCTGCAAAACAGACAAATAGCCGGGCATTGTGGCGGGCGTCTATAGTTCCAGCTACTCGGGAGGCTGAGGCAAGAGAATCGCCTAAGCCCAGGAGTTGGAGGTTGCTGTGAGCTGTGTGACACCACGGCACTCTACCAAGGGCAATAAAGTGAGACTGTGTCTCTACCAAAAAAAAAAAAAAAAGGATGAATTAGTCTGAAGAAAAAATATATTTCAGGAAAAGGAAATACTGTGAGGAAAAGGAAAGAAAAGGGGGAGGGAATGTGTTATGACTATGAGCAAGTCAGTATTAATTAAAAGCAGGTACATGTATGGTCAGAACACAGAATCCTCTTGTATGACATTTTAAGGCTCTTAGACATTAGATGGAGAGTGAAATGGTAAGATAGTTCAATTTGGTGATCATGTAGTAGATAAACTTAGAGGACAAGATAAGAATTAGGGGTCAATTGGACATGAGAGATAGAGAAGGAGTCCAAGATAACTCTAAAATTTGCAGCCTATATGCTTGGAAGGATGGTGGTCCCATCAACTGAGATAGGATATACAGAAGGAAGAGAGCATTTAAGAAGATGAGTGTAGATTGTAGATGGCTTTAAAATATCTAGGTGGAGCTGTCCAGCAGGCTGTTAAAACTATTACAAGACTAAGCTTTAAGGGAGAGGCCTAGAAAGAGTAAGAAAGATGTGGGAGATTCATCACAAAGATGATATTTGAAGTCATTGCTCAGGAAAGTACATAGAGGGAGCAGAGAGAGCACTGGGCTGATGATCAAATCCTGGGAAACACTGATATTTAAGTTATGAGCATAAGAGGAGGAATCCCTGAAGAAAACAGATAACAAATATTCAAAGGTACAGAAAGAACCATTAGTGTACATGTTATGAAATCCAAGGGAGTAGATATTTTGAAAAATAGAATAGGTAATAATATCATATGTTGGAAAAGGATGCAGTAAAATAAAGACAGAAACTCACAGATACAGAAATATGGAGGTCATTGGAGGCCTTAATGAGAGCAATTTCAGTGAAATAAGAGCAGAAGCCAGATTGCAGAAGGCTGAAGAGTAAGTGGAGGCCATGAATATAACTTACACGTGCATTTCCCATGACCCTGAATCAGGTCATATTTTCTCAGAGTAGAAACAGTGACTCAGGCCTGACATGCCCATTTCTAGCTGCCACTGTTCTGCTCATAGTTTTTTTTTTTTTTTTAACTTAGGAAAGCAACATTAAATAGGCTTTTCCCCCCATCAACGGTCAATGAAAGGACCATGATGGACATCTGGTTCCCTCAGGGGCAGCCAGTTTATAGGTTAGCTAGTAACAAACACATGGCATAATTTGTAATGAAAAGCACTACTCAATAGAGCAATAAGTTAGTTGAAAGAGAAGTAGAAAAGAATGAACACACTCAGAAAGTAAAACTCATTTTGTTTAAGGTATCTGGATTAAATTTTTGTTTTAAAAGAGCACAATATAACAAGGACACTAATTATATGCTGAAACTTCCAATGCTGAAGTCAATTTCGTTTAAACAATGGTCAGTGGAGTGGACCAGACCATTATTTCCTAAAGCAGAGCATATTTAAAGTTCTGAGTTTTAATTTTTATGGCATAGTAAAAATTGTTTACATAAGCATATCCTGTATCATCATCTTATAAGTAACTAGTGTACTGATCACTGATACATATGTCAAAGCCTACATATACATTTGTTTATTGTTGTATTACATAAAAGTCAAGCACTATCATGGTGCACTGTACTAATAAAGGTTTCACAATGATTCAAATAAGAAAATTTTTCAGAGAGGTGAGTCATCACAGGATGCAATACTATTTCACACAATAATCCAGGCAAGCTGGACATGTGAGAACTTGTGACATAATAGTCAGAACCATCTTTATGAGGTGAGCAAAAGCCCTACGATAATCTTTGCAGACCAACTGGCTGTTCATTAGCTGTAAATAGAGTGGTAAATATGCACTGAATACTTTTTCCGTCTCTGATTTTAGCAATAAATGGATTGGATACCATGCTATGCAGATTTTGATCTTTGCTTTATCTTTATGTGAGCAAGACAACTTCACAAAGTTATTGAGAAGACATCCCATTAAAACTGGAATTCCAGAGTTTCTCCTTTTTCCTTTTTTTTTTTTTTTTTTTTTTTTGGAATTTCTGGCCAGGGCTGGGTTTGAACCCTCCACCTCCAGCATATGGGGCTGGTGCTCCACTCCTTTGAGCCACAGGCACCGCCCCCAGAGTTTCTCCTTACCAGAGTTTTCATTCAATATTGAGTCTGAAGATCCTGAGTTCTATCACAAAGCACTATAAGTTACTAGTACCATTTTGTTCAGTCTTGTTATACAAACAGGGATACTCTGCTTTAGAATCAATGATGTCAAAATGTATAACTGGATCTGAAGTTAACTCTGTTATAAAATCCAGCACCAGAAGGCACATTAAGTGAATGTTAATTTCATTTTTTTTACCTGTTTTATAGTTTCATTTAAATGGTTAAAGCATATCGAGTTTATGCCTATTTTTATATTTGCCAATATTTAAGTAACAATTTGTTAAAAATAATTCTAAGTCAATTACTGAGGACCCAAAAGACTAAGATTCTCATTAAAATGGATCCATAGAACCCTTTTACTACTCCTAAAATTTGAGAACCAATGTACTGGCTAAACTAATCACTATACCCAGGCTTTCTTCCTGTCAAGTCATTCTCCAATCCACATTTCTGAGTAGTCTTCTCCAAGAGACCTCACTCCTCAGCTTCAAAGACTGAAATGAATTTAAAATAAGACTAACCTGCCTCAATCCTAATTTGAAATGGTGAAAAAAATAAGACAGAACAATAATCAAAATTGTATCAAGTCAACTTTCAAAAGGACTTTGGAGGGCTCACAGATTAAAATTTGCTGCGAAACATCTGAAGATAAAAGTGAACAGATTTCACACTAAAGGAAGTAGCTTGGGGAGATTTGAGTATAGGTGCAATGAATTTGGCTCTAAAATTTGTGGCAGCTGCAACAGCAGAGGAGGAATTTATGGAGTGCGTATTTTCTGCTTTTATTTTTTTAAGTGTTGATTGTTTTTACACAAATACTACTCTCTTCAGTCCTAGCTTCCCTCCTCCTCTACTACTCACCCTTGAATCTAGTTATGTTGGCTTCCTAACTGCCATGAACTTATCTATGTGCATGTGTACCGCGGTTTTGTGCTCATATGCCCACTCTGCCCTGCCTACCCCTCCCCGCCATTAAAGACTACACCTCCCTCAAAGTCCAACTCAAATCCCACCTCCCTGACCCTCTAGTTTTCAGTGATTTTTCTCTCCCTCTGGACTCCAAGAGCACAAACTTAGCTTGCACCACACAAGTCAGCTTTTAATTATGGCCAGTTTGACCTTGTTCACTGTCATTTCATGTAATGCCTTTCTTTTCTTTTTGTAGAGACAGAGTCTCACTTTATCGCCCTCGGTAGAGTGCTGTGGCATCACACAGCTCCCAGCAACCTCCAACTCCTGGGCTTAGGTGATTCTCTTGCCTCAGTCTCCCGAGTACCTGGGACTACAGGAGACTGCCGCAACACCTGGCTAGTTTTTTGTTTTTTTGCAGTTCAGCCGAAGCTGGGTTTGAACCCACCACCTTCAGTATATGGGGCTGGCACCCTACTTGCTGAGCCACAGGCAACCGCCTGCTGTAACGCCTTTCTAAGAGGGTAGTTCAGGGATGGCAAAGCATGAGTTTCTTTGACCTCTTTGTTACTTTTCTCAATACTAAACAGCCACCTGAT
>CAUYON010061212.1:0-16978 GCA_963573935.1 Arctocebus calabarensis
CGCCCACCACAATGCCCGGCTATTTTTTGGTTGCAGCCACCATTGTTGTTTGGCGGGTCCAGGCTGGATTCAAACCCGCGAGCTCAGGTGTACATGGCTGGCGCTTTAGCCCGTTGAGCCACAGGTGCCGAGCCCTTCAAGAATATTTTCAATGGATATAGAATTCTGGGCTGACAATTCTTTTTTCTCAGCACTTGAAAAGTGTTGTACACTTTTCTTTTCAGTTTCCATAGTTTCTGGTGAAAAATTCATTGTCATTCTATTTTTCTTCTTTGTGTAAGGCGTCATTTCTCTTACTGCTTTCAATATTTGTTTTCTTTAATTTTCAAAAATTTGAGTATGATATATTTTGGTGTGAATTTTTCAGAAATTTATACTGTTTTGAGTTTGCTCGCCTTCTTCAATCTGTATGTCTTTATCTTTTGGCAAATTTGTGAAATTTCCAGTTATTATTTCTTCAAATAAGTTTTTAGCTTACTTTCTTTCTCCTTTCTTTTAGGACTCCAGGTCTAAAAGAAAGGTCTATTGTTATAGTCCTACAGATTCCTGAGGCTCTGTGTTTTTTTGCTCCCAGTCATTTACTCTGTTTTTCAGATTGGATTTTTTTTTTTTAAGAGACAGAGTCTCACTTTGTCGCCCGCGGTAGAGTGCCATGGTGTCACAGCTCACAGCAACCTCCAGCTCTTGGGCTTAGGCAATTCTCTTGCCTCAGCTTCTCGAGTAGCTGGGACGACAGGCGCCCGCCACAACGCCCGACTATTTTTTGTTGCAGTTTGGCCTGGACCAGGTTTGAACCTACCACCCTTGATATATGGGGCTAGCGCCTTACTCAGTGAGCCCCAGGTGCCACCCTGAAATTTTTTTTTCTTTTTTTATGACAGTCTCACTCTGTCCCCCTGGGTAGGGTGCCATAGCATCAGCTTAGCTCACTGCAACTCAAACTCCTGAGTTCAAGTCATTGTCCTGCCTCAGCCTTCCAAGTAGCTGGGACTACAGATGCCTGTCACAATGCCTGGCTCTTTTTTCTATTTTTAGTACAGACGAAGTCTCTTGCTGAAGCTAGTCTTGAACTCCTGATGTCAAGCAATCCCCCTGCTTCATCCACACAGTGTGTATCTTCTATTCCTTTTCTGAGACTTCACACTGTTTCTTTTGTCTCAAGTGTGTTTGTAATTGCTCCTTGTATGATTCTTTTAATGACCGTTTCAAGTCTTTTTAGAAAATTATATCTTTGTCATCTCAGTGTTGGTGTCTGTTGATTATCTTTGTCATTCTGTTAGATATATATGTACATATATTTAATTTTTGGCATTATGAATGATTTCAATTAAAATATGAACCTTTAGGATATTATGTTATGAGACTCTGAATATTACTTTAACTTTTTGTTTTGGATGGTTTTGTTTGACACTGCTTTGGCAGGGTAAGGTGGATGACACCTTGTTATAGCCAGGTTAGGGTCAAAGTCTACGTTTCCCACTCTTCTTCTGTTGACATTCATTGGGGGAAGTGGCTTCATATTCCTGCCAGGTAGGGCAAGAGTTCTGCCTTACTATGGGGTCTCCAGGGATGGGGAGGAAAAGAGTTTCTACAGGAGTGGGAGAGGGGGTTGAAAATTCTGTTTCTGTACTCAGTCTTCTCTGACAGCACTCTGGAGTAGGGGACAGAGATTGAGGTCCCCCGTAATGGTCTGGAAAGCGTGAAAGTCTAGACTCCATACTCAGTCATTGTTGGGTTGGCTGGTGGTGGAACAGTAGTTTTTTTCCTGTGGTGTTTGGCTGAAGTAGAGCAGTTATTGTCTAAAAGCTTTCCGTTTTGCCAGTCTACCTTTTTCCTGATTCTTTAGCAGCTTGGGGCAATTTTTATTTCTTCATTTCATTGGTTTTTACCAATTGTTGACCTCTTCAGCTTCAATTCTGGGATATATGAGATAAAAAAAGAAAACCCATGAAACTAATCTCTGTGTTGAGGTGTGTCCCAAGGTCTGCCTCTTTCTCTTTGTGTTTTAGAATCTTCCTGTTTATTTTATAGATCCTGGGTCTATAGTTGGACTTAGTGGGAGGAGCGGGGGAATGTAAATCTGCCACATCTTCCCAGAAGGGGAAAGTATTTCTCCTTTACTTCTTGTAGACAGCAGGTGAGACATGGACTTGGCTGTGTAATCTGGAAGAGTTAATAACAAGAGCTGTTGAGTTGGCATGAGGCATTTGCTAGTCATGTCATTTTAAAGTAGATAATAATCACTAAGAAAACTAGTTCTAAGCTGTTTATCTTGTTCTTTTCTTTCTAGTGCTTCAAAGGGTCTCCGAACTGAGAAGTCACTAATGGAAGGGTAGAGAGGGTGAGAAGCTGAGAAATGAATAACCAACCCTACCATCTGGCCTGCAGCAGTTCAGAAAGTCACATGTTACCACCAAGTTAGATTTTCTTCTCTGTGTTTACTTGAGGTGCCAAATGCTATATTTAAGCCAAGAACTGATTTTGAAAATATTTTTCTACTTCTGTTTTGTCAAACGTATTCCTTGGCATATTATGTTAGGGCTTGTTCTGCTAAAGCTTAGCAGAGCCTTCTGTTTCTTCAAGCTGATTTGGCTTGCACAACTCAAAACATTAGACCCTCGTTTTGGAACCAAAGTCTTCTCTAGAAAAAGCAATAAAGAATGACTTAATTTCCAAGCAGGTAATACCGATCAAATGAGAGATGAAGCTTTATTCTCTAATTGTTATTCTTTCACAGAGGGGACAAAAACTATTTTCTGCTCAAGCCTGTTTGACTACACTTTCTCTTTCTAGAATCTTTCTAATTACGGGAGAAAAGCAAATGTTAAGCTAACCTTCTTTTGTCAAGAAAAAGAAAGAAAGTGTAAGCGGTTTACTTTTGTCATTTGATTTTGTTTGAACTTTTGAGATACCAGTGTGACTTTGGAATGTATAAATAGAGCTTACATAGCAAGGTAATAGATAGGGTCAACGTCTATGTAACCCAGTGTAAAAACACTTTAGGTAACATTTTGTATCTGAATGAAGATGGTAGTTTTCTATTAGGCTTTAATATTTTCAGTTTGCTGTTGGAAAATTCCCAAAGCCTTGTCATTCTCTGGGTGTCTTTTGGACAGAGGATGTGCTTGTCATAACACCTGTATCTTCAACCAGAGGCAGAATAATATCTCATTAAAGGAAATCAGTTGTGCACTGAAGGGCTTGATCTGGGTATGGGAGTGGCTGCAGGCATTCACTGGTGCTGGTTTCTGAAGACATTTTTTGAGGTAGCTCATGGTTCAGTGTTCGCTTGAGTGTAGAGTCCATCCGTGGGGTAGTTACCCAGCTCATGGCACTCACATTCATCTGCACTTAATTTTGGGGAGCCTGCATTTATTCTTTCATCTTCTCGAGCTCTTTCTGAATGTGTTGGTGCTTTGTCAGCTTCTGAAGTCACCTGTGCGCTTTTTAGGACATCATTATGATGATTTCAGTGTGGGAAAGTTCCATATTTGTGCTGTCAGCATGCACCTTGTCACCTTGTTCTTTGTCATCCATCATAGCCAGGCGGAAACCTTGGTCCCCCCAACCCTTTAACCACTCTTTACATTTGATGTCTGTACTTCAAACTGCATGCCAGTTACTTATGACTTTTCTCAGGAATCAGTGTGAAAGTGAAAAGTATGGCTGAGCCGCAGTGAGAGACATCAAAGCACAGGTCACTGGGAGTCTCCTATTCCTTTGAGAGGAAATTTCCACACAGCTAATTTGAGTTTTCTTTCCTAGTCAGGGCAGACAAAAACCCCATTTAAATTTCCAGGGCTGTGGCTCTAAGAGAGTGTTAGAATTTCTTCCCTTCCTTTTCTCTGATTGATGTTCTTCACTCTGCACCTGGTTCAGAGTCTTGCATTTCTTCTTTGAAGCTAAGGCACTTCATCTTAGAAGATCTGACAAGATGTCTATAAACAGAAGGTGCCGATAGGTACTCTGACAATGAGTGAAGCTGCTGTGAATTCGGAGTCTGAGAAGCAGGCTCGGTGTAGGGCTCTGACTACACATTGGAATCACTAGTGGAGAAAAGGAAAAATACCAACACTCCGTTCTCCCTCTAGAATCAGATTCTTACTTAATTGGTGTGCAGTGGAGTCTCAGGCATTGGTATTATTTAAACATGCCCCAGCTGATTCTAATGTTCATTATGGTTCAGGGCCCCGACCTAGTCATTTATAGATATGTGAGTTAGGACTGATCTGTTAGACATTCCAGCAACTTTCATTAAGCCCTGAGTAGAATGCTTCATGCTGTGTTGGCGCTAAAGGAGGTAAATGATGTATTGGGGTTCTTTAGAGAAAGAGAATCCATAAGATGGACATATGGGGAGAAAGAGATAGAGTAGAAGGAATTGGCTCACACAATTGTAGAGGATGCTGACACATCCCAAGACATACACTTGGCAAGCTGGAGACCCCGGAGAGCCCATGTTTCAGTTCTAGTCTGAAGGCAGGAAAAAAAAAACGATTCCCAGGTCAAAGCTGCCAGGCAAGAGCAATCCCCTTTTAATTATGGAAGTGTCAACCCTTTTTGTTCTAATCAGGCCTTCAACTGATTGAAGGAGGCCCACCCATGTTAGGGAGAGCAATCTGTTTTATGCAATCTACTGGTTTGAACATTAGTCTCATTCAAAGACCCCCTCACAGAAACACCCAGAATACTGTTTGACCAATTATCTGGGCACCCTGTGACCCAGTCAAGTTAACACATAAATTTAACTCTCATACATAACTTCCCCAAGCACAGACACCACATCCACATAGATTTAGGTTCCAAATCCAGGTCTCTTGACCTTTGCCCAGAGTTCTATTTCATTATGCTGTTTTCTGAATTATCTGTTAAAAATAAAAAAGAGTGGTAATGAAAGAAAACCCCATAAAAATCAATAAATTAGACATTAAAAACTTCTCATCAAAATGCATCAAGAAAATGAATTGGCAACCACAGACTGGGAGGGAATATTTGAAACATGTGTTTCTGCAGAGGGCTGGTATCCAGAGTATAGAAGGGATTCTTACAAGTCAATATTGAGAAGCGTACCTGGTAGAAACTAGCAAACTATTTGAATAGGAACTTCACAAATGGAAAGACAGCTTCATTAGCACTCCAGGAGATGCTCAGCCTGTAGTTATTAGGGAAATGCAGATTAAAATAATGAATAAACAATACACACATATAAAGGACATGTAAATAAATGGTGAAATAAAAGGTGCCACACTGCCTGATGCCTGGTGCTGGGCTGAAGGTGGGAAGGGCAGTTACTTGCTACTCTGCTTTGTTATTACAGTTTGCACCAGCCTGGAAAGAAATCCTGTCCCTGCTTGCACACCTTAGACCAAATGACAGGGGGTGTGTAAAACACAATCTGGTGATGACACATCAGTTTTAATTAGTTTGCAGTCTGTAGATACGGAAAGGGTGGCTTGTTTAACTTGTTTGTTTTGTACATTGTGTCATAATCATGAATATGGGAAAAAAATTCTCTCCTTGAAGAAGAAAATTTCATGAAAGGTGTTTTGGCAACACGTTACTTTCGAGTCAGATGATGAGCAGGAGGGTAACTCAGAGTGAGCATTATGTTGCGCATTCGAGTTTAGTCGGCATGACAGCCCTGTCAGGTGTGTGCTATCACGTGAGTCGCTACGAAAGTGTTGAGACAGACTGCGTTATGGTCCGTTATTTCACTGTGCTTCAATTCCAGGAAACACAGTCGACAGCGTCCTTTCTGTTTCACCCATGCAAGTTTCAACTTGCTCAGCTTGTTGGTGTTCCTGGGAGGGTTTCATTTGTTTTCTGTCCATGCGAATTATATCTTTCTTGATTTTTTTGCATATCTCAAAAACTTGTGTGATTCCAGACATGGTGGCTTATGCCTGTGCTCCTAGCAGTCTGGGAGGCTGAGGTGGGTGGATTGCTTGAGCTCAGAAGTCCAAGATCAGCCTGAGCAAGAGTAAGACCTTATCTCTACTTAAAATAGAAAAACTAGTGGGTGTTGTGTCAGATGCCTGTAGCCCCAGCTACTGGAGAGGCAGGGGCAAGGGAATCACTTGAGCCTAGGTGTTTGAGGTTGCTGTGAGCTCTGACTCCCTGGCACTCCAGCCTGGGGCAACAGAGTGAGACTATCTCAAAAAAAAAAAAAAAAAAAAAAACACCTTCATGATGACCCATTTATTATTCCTATTTTATTGATCAGGAAATTGAGACTTTGAGTGATTAAGTAAACTTACCCCAAAACACACACTTAGGTAGCAAGTGACAAAGTCAGGATGGGAATGTAGGTCTGTCTGATTCTGGGGTAGCCACTGCTGTGGTGTTTTAATTAGTATTATCATCCTAGGTCATTCACTTAATCTGTCACTTAGTCTAAGCCAAATACTCCTCTAGGCTGAGGGATGTCAGCTCTGAAAGGAAACTCTAA
Organism: Arctocebus calabarensis; assembly: GCA_963573935.1. Taxonomy (NCBI): domain Eukaryota; kingdom Metazoa; phylum Chordata; class Mammalia; order Primates; family Lorisidae; genus Arctocebus; species Arctocebus calabarensis. The sequence continues at coordinate 6,449 of CAUYON010061212.1, forward strand.
TGGGGGCGGGAGACTGACAGAGGATAGACAGCAAAAAGGAAAATAAGATAACTTCAACGAATGATAACTGCTCCGAGCACAAGCAGCTGGGACAACAGAATCCACAGTGATGGAGCAGTGTCCCTCGGACAGAGTGTCAGGGACACTCTGCTGAACTGTCTGATGTCAAACCTGTGTTGCTAGCACTAAACAATGTTGCTTCTCAGCCCTCTCCAGGTAGCCATGTCCATGTATGTAAGCCTGTGTGTATCAAATATAATCTTAGCAATTTGGAATCATGTCCAAGATAGTCCCTTTTGCAATATTATTTTCTAATATGCTCTTGGGTTTCAAAGGAAAAGAGGAAAGAAGATTCATCATTGTGTTAAGGGGCAGTTAAATATAATGCTCTGTGATTACTTTACATTTCCCCATCTCCTGGGTAGGACTGCCCCACTAAGTTCCTTGAAATGACTTGCAAGCATTCCATGTATTTAGTTTGGAGCTGCCAAGAGTAGAGAAGCTGAATGTCAAGAGGTTCATGGAAGAAACTCACAATAACAAAGACATCCTGGACAAGATGACTATGGTATTTCTTTGTTTTCTTTTTTTTTTTTTTTTGAGACAGAGTCATACCATGTCACCTGTGGTAGAGTACTGTGGTATCATAGCTCACAATAACGTCAAACTCTTGGGCTTAAGCGATTGTCTTACCTCAGCCTCCCAAGTAGCTGGGAATACAGGTGACCACCACAATGCCTGGCTGTTTTTGTTATTGTTTAGGTGGCCTGGGGCGGATTTGAACCAGCCACCCTGGGTGTACATGGCCAGTGCTGTAACCACTGTGCCACTGGCACCAAGCCAACTATGCCATTTCTATTGATCAGTGCTCATTGAAGCATAATGGACTTAAGCTTGTGTACATGAAAGCCTCTTGTATCGAGAAGATAAGATTTAGTTTACTAGGTCTGAGTGTTTTGTCCTTGGATTTCACCTAGGTCTTTTCCAATCAATGTGCACGTCAAGACTTTGACCCGATCCAGTGTATTTTGTTCTGTGCTTTCTCTTCTTCCTCTGGATATGTGAAATGGCCAGACAGAAAAAGTCTTATTGGGAGTATTGGTTTTCCTATTTTTTTTTTTTTTAATGCAAAGTTGAAAAATCTGGTAGCCCTTTGGGTTGCCAGTCTTCTCTCCAATCAAGGAAAACATGGCTGTGAGTAGCAATGTTAACGTACAACCAGAGAGCCAGTCAGAGGGTGGACCAGGCTGGCAGATGTGTTGGAGTTGTCTTACATAAATCACCTTCCATTGTTAAGGCTGGCATATGGCCAGTGAGTGTCCTAAATACTCAATGGCTTTTATAGCCCCATTATTTATAATCACTTTTGAATAGCAGCTGAAAGACTATAGTGAGATGGAATGAAAATAGTAGAGTATGAAAATTATAATTATTTATGGAATTATGGTGATTAGAAAATATCTGACTATCAGCCTAGCACTCTCTCCCCTAAATATTTTTTTGAACAGGTACACTATACACCATACTGTTTAAAAATGAGAGCTGTGATCCATTGCAGAGATAAATCTTAATGGATTAATAAATTTTTACTTAATGGGTTTATAACATATAAAATAACTCGAGGAAACCTGCATCCAGCCACATTCACATAAAACAGGTCCTCTCTCTCTCCACCTTCCTCCTGTGACTGCAGCAATTACTAGTGGCGCTCTCCTTTGTTTCTGATTTGAACATATTTAAGAAGGATGCTGTGTAGAGAATAGACTCCTAAGGGTAATCAGCTGATGAAAAATGGTCTCACTTTTTTCAAAACCATCAAGTGATGTGTGTATCGCTGGTGGTCTCTGTTCTCACAGTCCAGTAGACATTGAAGTGGCACGCTGTACTGGATACACTGCTTGTGTGAATTTCCCAATGTAGGTCAGAGCGCCTGGAACTCTGGCCCCAGCCAACTGTTGCATAAGTGAAAGAACAGACCATATTAGCATACAGTTTGCAACCTAGATTATCTATTCTTGTCTTTGAATAAATTGGGGTGAGGCAGGGAGAGTAGAGGAACAGCTGTGTTAATTACTGTGGATGTTTGAGGGTATGGAATACCAAAGGGATCTCAGTTGCCTTTGCATAAAAACATTTACAACATCCTACCTGTCAGCAGATTCCTAAAAATTCCTGGGTGCCGGTTCCTGGGAAGGAACCTTGCTTATACACTGGGACTGAGTGTTCTCTGGAAGCCAGTGCCATTCAGATATCTCCTTCCTAGGGCTTCCGTATACGGTAGACGTTGAAAGGGATGTTGAGACAACTTTAAGATGGAGCAATGTTTTTTGTGTGTGTTTGTTTTTGTTTTATTAGTTTGTTTCTTTTTTGTTTTTGTGAGACAATCTCACTCAGTTGCCCTGGGTTGAGTGCAATGGTGTCATAGCTCACAGCAACCTCAAACTCTTGGACCCAAGTGATCCTCTTGCCTCAGCCTCCTGGGTATGTGGGACTATAGACGCTTGCCACAGTGCCCAGCTATTTTTAGAGACAGGGTTTTGCTCTTGCTCAGGCAACCCGCCCACCTTGGCTTCCTAGAGGGCTAGGATTATAGGCGTGAGCTACCTTGCGCCGCCTTTCTTTTTTTTTTTTTTTTTCCAGATAGTCTCACTCTGTCACCCTGGATAGAGTGCTAATGCGTCAAGGCTCACAACAACCTCAAACTCTTGTGCTTGAGAAATCCTCCTGGTGCAGCTTCCCAAGTAGCTGGAACTACAGGTACTGGCTGGCATGCCTGGCTAGTTGGGGTCTCACTCTTGCTCAGGCTGGTCTCAAACTCCTAAGCTCAAGCAATCCCCCTGCCTTGGCCTCCCAGAGTGCTAAGATTATAGGCATGAGCCATCATGCCTGGCCAAAATGGGGGAAAATTTAGGAGGAAATTTTTCCTTGGTTTTCATGTTGAGATTCACATATTTCTGTTTTCTGGTGTCACAGTCTCTGATATTGTTTTAGAAAAATGCTGAATTGTTTTTATTTTGAAAAATTTCCAATTTATACTGGCATTGGAAGAATCCCATCACCAAGATTCATTCACCAGATTCATTTACATCTTGTCAAACCCATTTTGTCTCTCTGTATGAACATGTTTCCATTTTGCCAAGTTAGCTGAACGTAGGCTATAGATCAGTAGCTCCCAACCTTTTTGGCACTGGGTCTGGTTTCATAGAAGACAATTTTTCTACAGACCAGGGGTTATTAGATTGTCATAGGAGTGTACAACCTATATCCCTCACATGTGCAGTTTGTAGGGCGTGTGCTCCTGTGAGAATTTAATGCTGTCAATGATCTGGCAGGAGGCGGAGCTCAGGTGGTGATGTAACAATGGGGAGCGACTGTAAATACAGACGAAGCTTCGCTTGTAGTCTGCTGCTCACTTCCTGCTGTGCAGCTGGTGCCTGACAGGCCATGGGCTGATACTGTTCCATGGCCTGGGGTTTGAGGATTGCAACTGTGGATAACAATAGTTCATTCCCAAATAAGCAAACATTACCCCTACAGGACAACATTTTCCTACAAGCCAGTATATGTTGTCAGGTCTCAACATTCATTCAATAACATCATCAAAATTTCACTCTGTACTTGACATTCCCCTTTCTGAGCCATAAATGTTTTTCATTATGCTGTTACTTTTTAAATTCAGAATCCAGTCAAGCTTACATGCTGCATTGTGATGGTCCTTGGTAAAGGAATAACAATTTACTGCAGGCTTACTGTGTGCTAGATATTATGTTAACACATAACCTTTTTAGCTTCATAACAACCCTTTTGAATGGATACTATCCTTGTGCCCACCTGATGAATTAGGGCATCGAGACTCGAACAGGTTCGGCTACTTGCCCAAGGTCAGGTGGAGAATTTGGAGCCTGAATCTGAACTAATCAAGTCTGGCTTGCGACCTACCACTTTTAATCACATCCTACTGAGAGAAGTACACCCTACAGGGATGTTTTTCATGTCAGCAAGTTCCCACATCAGCTATGCTTTGGGGGAGACTTTCTGAAAGCAGAAACTGTTTAAAAAGCTCTTAAGCAGAAGAACTTAAATATGTAGAGAGAGAATATATATTGTGTCCTTCACTTTTATTTTCTAAGTTGATGGTTCCAAGTTTTTGTTTATCATCATTCTCACTGTGACACTTTTATAGCCCTCACTAGGTAAGAACACAGTGTTGCTTCTCTGTATGTGTGTCCCACCTCTGCTGCTTACTAGCTGGGTGATGCAGCAATGTCTAAGTCTCAGTTTATTCTTCTGTGAAATGGGCCTTGCAACCTTATTGAATTGAAGTGAAGATTATAGAGTTATTACATAGCACGGTACCTGGCCTGTTGAAAGTGTTTAATACATGTTCATTGTCATCTTCTGAGTCCAGCAGTTTCAGTTGGATGTTTATAGAGCATTTTTTCAAGAATTTAGTGTCTTCTTGAAGGGCACAGACATGCCAGGGTTTCAGATCCCACTCAAGTTTCTGAGTATAGAACAAGTGACTTCAGCTTTTGATGAGGTCATGCAGCTGTTTATTAGGGCTGGACACAAGCTCACTTCAGTTATATGACATTGCCAACAGGGGAACATTGTATTTCCTCTTTCTTTGTATAAATTCTTTATTTTTTTTCCGAACAGATGTTCTTCCACTATCTTAGTTTAACTGGAGTAAATACGAGAAGCACAAAAGGCTGTATAATTAAAAAAAAAAAAAAATAGAGTTGATAGAATTTAAACCTAAGCTTGTTTTTCTTTAATTCAAGTTTCTCCTTGCTGTGGGATGACATTTATTATAAAAAGATTCACCAGGAGAAAAAGAATAGAGGAGGCAGACAGGAAATAGTAATAAAGCAGATTTCCTGAAGTACTAGCATTATGTTTCATGCCTGTCCATGTGGGGAGTTCAATGTAAACAGTAGTTTCTTAAGCTTTATCAGCATACATAAATCTGTCTCGCAGCCTCCATTTCACACTTTTAAGTTTTTTAAGTCTTACAGAAGCATGACTGAAAGAGCAACAGTGTCTGTAGCATTAGGTGCACAGATTCTGTCTCTGTCTATCTGACGAGGTCCCAGCAGCCTGGAACCATGGGTGGTGGGCCAGTTATCATTAGCCCAGTAGCGGAAGGGTTGTGCTTTCAGACATGGAAAGCATTGCAAGAATAGAGTCTAGCTCCTCACATTTTGCTAGGGGGCTTGGGTGTGGCTCAGACCATTGGAGCAAACTTTAGCATGTGTAAGGTTTGTGAAAATACAAGTTGCTGAGTACCTCCTTGAGAGTTTCTGTTTTGGTTTAGTCTGGGTTGAAGCCCCCTAATTTTTATTTCAAGGTAGGTTCTGGATATTGTTGGTACTGATAGTCAGGGAACCACAGTTTGAGAATCGCTAATGTAGACTAACTCTAGGAGAACATGGATACCCACCATCTATACCCCAAGAATGACTTCAACTCTACTGTAACAATTACTTAAGGCGAATTGCTCACCTGGAGATACAGGGCCAATATTTAGACCGGGAGTTAGCAAACTATGGCTCATGGGCCAAATTTACTGCACATTTTTGTATTTTTTATTTTATTTTATTTTACTTTTTTTTTTTATTAAATCATAGCTGCGTACATTAGTGCAATCAAGGGGTACAATTCATATACAATCTGAAATGTTTTCATCAAACTGTTTAACATAGTCTTCATGGCATTTTCTTAGTTATTGTATGAAGACATTTGTATTCTGCATTTAGTAAGTTTCACCTATACTCTTCTAAGATGCACTGTAGGTGTGGCCCCACCAATTACCCTCCCTCCGCCCCAACCTCCCGCCTCCCCTCCCTTCCCCTCCCCTCCCCTCCTCTCCCCTCCCTTTCCTCCCTCCCCTCTCCTCCGCTCCCCTCCCCTTCCCTTCCCTTCCCTTTTCCCCATATTCTTGTGCTATAGTTGGGTTATAGCTGTCATATGAAACCTTTAAATTAGCTTTATAGTAGGGCTGAGTACATTGGATACTTTTTCTTCCATTCTTGAGATACTTTGCTAAGAAGAATATGTTCCAGCTCCATCCACGCACATTTTTATAAATAAAGTTTTATTAAAAGTCTCACTTGTTTTCTGTGGCTGCTTTAGGCTGAGTTAGGTAGTTAGAAAAAATCTGTATATAGGCTGAAAGGTAGATATTCTCCAGTCCTATTTTATCTTTACAGAAAAAAATTTTGCTGACTTTTGATCTGGTAGACCAATGCTTGAAGGTCATTTGGGAGAAGAAAAGAGATTTGCTGGCCATTGTGGCTGGTGCCTGTAGTCCCAGTTACTCCAGAGGCTGAGGCAGGAGGATTGTTTGAACCCAGGAGTTTGAAGTTGTTGTGAGCTATGTTGTCACCTTGGCACTCTATCCTGGGCCAGCAGAGTAAGACTCTGTCTCAAAAAAAAAGGGCACCAGCATACTAAGTGTTCCCTATTTGTGTATTTTTTTAAGCGTGAGAGATTTTTGCTTTGTTTGGTTTTAGTTGAACACATATGATCATGGCAGTCATTCATTATCATTTAACAAGCCATCCTTCCAATTGATTTTCTTACTGGAACCAGTTTCTCAAAATTAAAAGAAATGCCATTTTGCTCTCATGTAGTCTCTTCAATACATTGTTGACATGGGTTTAAATTTGGGTGGAAAATTTAAAAAAAAAAGTAGGTAGAAGGTGAAAAATTATCTTCATTCTAACTTTGCAACTACCAGGTGACTGATAATGAATTACTTCTACATTTTGGTAAAAACTGCTATAAGTTTTATGAAAACTAATTTGTTAGTATTTACCAAGAACCTTTATATTCATACTGATATACTGTGTGTAGTTCTTTTAGGAAATGTCAGCAAAAATTTATGGTTAAAGTTTTTCATTACACCATTATTTATAATTGTTTTATTTTAAAGGGAAGATATGCCAATGCCTGTTTTCATAAAACTGGTAATAGGTAGTATTGTGATGAATCCACATTTCTGTTTTGGAACCATTTTAAAGCAAGCTGGATGAAGGGAAGCCACTGCAATCTTTTTCAAGGGAATTCATCAAGAGCCTGAAACATTCTTGTACTTTTTGTCCCCAAATTTCCACTTCAAGAATCACAAGAAAATAATGATAAATACAGATATATATATATACACACACACACACATATACATACATACATACATACATACATATATATGTATATATATATATACACATACATACATACATTTATATATATATATATACATTTTTTTTTTTTTTAATGTAGAGATAAAGTCTCACTTTGTGGCCCTTGGTCGGGTGCTATGGTATCACAGCTCACAGCAACCTCCAATTCCTGGGCTTAGGTGATTCTGTTGCCTCAGCCTCCCAAGTTGCTGGGACTACAGGCACCCACCACAATGCCTGCCTATTTTTTTTTCCTTTTGTTGCAATTTGGCCAGGCCAGGTTTGAACCCACCACCCTTGGTATATGGGACCAGCACCCTACTCACTGAGGATCAGTGGGTAGGGTCTCAGATATATATATGTATATATTTTTTTTTTTTGTAGAGACAGAGTCTCATTTTATTGCCCTCGGTAGAGTGCCATGGCGTCACACAGCTCACAGCAACCTCTAGCTCCTGGGCTTAGGCCATTCTCTTGCCTCAGCCTCTCGAAGGCGCCCTCCCACAATGCCCGGCTATTTTTCTGTTTTGCAGTTCGGTGAGGCCGAGTTTGAACCCGCCACCTTCGGTATATGGGACCCACGCCCTACTGGATGAGCCACAGGCGCCGCGCCCAGATATATTTTGTATGTTGGGGATAATCACACTGGAAATAATTCCTATGCTTACTAATTGGTAATGGTTAAATCGGTTGTGATGAAATAAGAGAAAATATGATAGCTCTTAAAACTATATTTTTGGACACTAAGAATATAGTGCAAGTACTTATGAATTCTTTATTAGGAATCCTACTTTTATTTCCTGAGACAGTGGCATCATCATAGCTTACTACAACCTCAAACTCTAGGGCTCAAACAATCCCCTTGCCTCAGCTTCCCAAGTAGCTGGACTACAGGCCCAAAGCATCCTATCTGCCTAAATTTTTCTATTTTTTGGTAGAGACTAGATCTTGATCTTGCCTAAGCTGGTCTTGAACTTCCGGCCTCAAGCAGTCCTCCTGCCGCAACCTTCCAAAGCGAATGATCCTGTATGTTTCCTAGTACCTAATGGAGCTCTGTATTCTACTCAGACCTGTTCATCTCCAGCTAAGCACAAACGTAGCAGCCATTTCTGAGTTCTCCCTTGCATTTGGTATCTCATTCCGACATACTGGCAAACTCAGTCAGTTCCAGCTTTAAATTGCATCTCTGTCCCTTCCTGCCCTTCTTCCCAGTCATTTCCTTAGTCCAGGCCACTTCAGGTCTTATATGAGCAGTTCTACTGGCTCCTCTGTATTCCCTGCCTCTACATGTGACCCACCTCGTAGCTGTAAAAGTAATTAAAAATTTAGACCAGCCTTCCACTTCCATGTCTGAAATCTCTTCAATACATTTGTGCTGTGTTTGGAATAAAATGCAAGATCCTTCTGGTGGCCTGTGAGGCACAGATTTGTCTAGGTCCCCTCCTGCCCCTCCCCTCGCCTTCCTTCTTCTTCTTCTTCTTCTTCTTCTTTGTCTTCGTCTTCGTCTTCATCTCACTCTGCCGCCCTGGGTTCAAATGATCCTCTTGCCTCAGCCTTCTGAGTACCTGGGACTACAAGTGCCTGCCAGCACGCCTGACTGGTTTTTCTATTTTTTACTAGAGACAGGGGTCTCACTCTTGCTCAGGTTGGTTTTGAACTCCTGAGGTCAAGCAATCTACCTGCGTTGGCCTCACAGAATGCTAGGATTACAGGCGTGAGCCACCACTCTGGCCCCTGCTTTTCTTTTTAACCTCCATCTGTGCTACTCCTTTTTGGAGCCTCATGTGCTTCTCTAACCTGCCAACCTCTTTTCCACTTCCGAACCTTGAACCTTTTTGCACATGCTGTTCCCTCTGCCTGGAATACTCCTTCCCCCACACTTTGCAGAGCTAACCGACTGCTTATCCTCCTTCAATTCTCACCTTAACAACTGTCCTGCCCATAGGCCATCTCCCTGCTCACCCTTCCTAACTGGGGCTTGCCACTTCCTGCTTGGGGCTCTGTATTCTCTTTGCGTCCTTAGGGCTAACAGAGTATTTGGCTATAGGCACTTAATAAATATTCATTGAGTGAGCAAATGAACCTTCCTAATGCATAAGTGCTTTATAAGTGCATATGTGTATATTAACGTATGTGTGTGTGCACACACACAGTATCCAGTGCCAGAATGTTAATTAGGCTGCAAATGAAGTTACCGGTGATTTTAACTTTTTCTGAGGTACTTTGTGTGTTTTTCAAATCTTGTAATTAATTTGTATTGGTTTTTATGGTAGTAAAACATATATAACAGAAAAATGTATAATTGTAACTATTTTTAAGTGTGCAATACTTTGACAATGTGCCCATTTGCACTGTTGTGCAACCATCACTACAGAACCTTTTCATCATCTCCAACTGAAGCTCTGTACCCATTAAACAGTAACCTCCCAATTATTTATTTTGCTTTTACAGTAAGAAGAATGTTAGGGAAAACATTAGAAAGTACAAATAGCAAACAAATCTCACTTAAATGAATTTTGGATTGTAAGTTGGAGTGACTTTGAAACAAGTTAATTTGTTTTTCGATTTATAGTTTTGTGTTTTAAAAAATCCTCTTCATAAATTTAAATTGCTGAACTGACAGATGTTTTTGGCTGTAATAGCTCCACTGAAATACAACCATGTGTGTTGCCTTAATAAATGGTCTTTTCCTACAACTATAACCATTATTTGAAGAAATTGTGCTAAAGTAGCATCACCTACAAGCATGATTATTTTAAATATCTTTATGCACGCTCTCCTCAGCATTGAAAATTTAGAATGTATTAAAGTGTCAATTCTCATTGTAACGAAACACCATTCTTCGACCTTCTAGATGTGGCTGTAGATGTGGGGTGCATATAATACATGAAAGGAATTGCATTTTGCCCTCTGGGTTGCAAATGGGTGAATTAAGAGGACTCAAAATGTAGTCTTGGGAATCCTGCTTTCTTGACCAGGACAATTATTATTTTTTTTAAATAATTTTATTGAATCATAATTATGTACATTGGTGCAATCATAGGGCACGATTCATATACATTCAGAAATATTTTGATCGTACTGTCATGGCATTTTCTTGATCACTATATAAAGACATTGGTACTCTACCTTTAATAAGTTTCACTAGTACCCTGCTAAGATGCACCGTAGGTGTGTTCCCACCAATTTCCCTCCCTCCACCCAGCCTCCCCCCTCCCCTCCCCTCCCTTTCCCCTTTCCCTGTATTCTTGTGCTATAATTGGGTTTTAGCCTTCATATGAAAGCTATAAATTAGCTTCATATTAGGGCTGAGTACATTGGATACTTTTTCTTCCATTCTTGAGAT
>CAUYON010061215.1:0-40153 GCA_963573935.1 Arctocebus calabarensis
TTTTTTTTTTTGAGACAGAGCCTCAAGCTGTCACCCTGGATAGAGTGCGGTGGCATCACAGCTCACAGCAACCTCCAATTCCTGGGCTCAAGCGAGTCTCTTGCCTCCACCTCCCAAGTACCTGGGACTATAGGCACCCGCCACAACACCTGGCCATTTTTTGGTTGCAGCTGTCATTGTTGCTTGGCAGGCCTGGGCTGGATTCGAACCCGCCAGCTCAGGTGTACACAGGCGCCGAGCCAATGATCTGCTGTTTTCTCAGATTGGTGACTTGCAGCCTCCAGGACTGGCCCTCTCCCCTCCCTGCCTTAGGACGACGGTGAGGGCTGTTGGAAGACTACACGCTCTAGACTGTGAATATCTCTGGAGACTAATATCAAAAGTTTTGGATTTTAACTTCCAGAATTCCAATTTCTTCTTTACATATTTTTTTTCTTTAAACAAATCAAGATATCTTCCTATTACTGGGATTTTAGTAACTTTCTTGTTTCTTTGTGTTGCAGAGATTCCTGGAAGTAATTTTTGATCATAGGAAGGTCTCTTAGTGCCCTGGGAAGTAATTCTTACAGTCCCAGAGATGTTATCTCTTAAAGCTAACAGGTGGCTGACATCACTGAATTTTTCTGATGTTTGTTCTCTTTTGCCCATGTTAAAAATCTCAGTGGGAGTGGAACAATTGGTTTAAAACTATTTCTGGCTGAGCATCTATTTGTACACACAGGGCATGTTCATATTTCATGGGCAGAAGGTCAAATGATGTGGATGTTTATAATAGAAAGCTTGCCCCTCATAATAGAAAGTTCACAGCAAAAGTCCAGGCTTCTGTTGAGTGTATTTAACTAAACGTAGAGGCTTTCTACTGACAGTAGACCCAAAATATTAGCACTTTTTTTAACACTTGCGGTTTGCTAGGCATGCACCAAATGTTCTGCATGTGTTGTTTTATTTATACTCAGGAAAATCCTAGGATATCGATATTCTTATTAATCTTCTTTGCAGGGGAGAGCCAGAGGGTTAAGTATGTAAGGAGGTCATACAGCTAGTAAGTTGTGACGCTGGGATGCAAACCCTAGTATTTAGGTGCCACTTCGCGTCAATATGTACCAGTCTTATACTTAAGTCAGGATACTTTAGTCAGTGAAAAAATCTCTAATCATCATTCATACACTTTTTTTTCCTCCTCAAAAATTTTGTAACTAAAGTCTTTTATTTTATTTTCATATTTGTGGGGCATGGTTCATTGCTGATCATTTTCAAAGAGAATAAATTCTCCAAGTCATAGCTTTGTGTTCTTCTGAGCCTGTGCAAATCATGCAGTCCTTATAAACGGCCGGAGTCTCGGGTGTGTGTTGTAATGAACAGATGAGAAAAAGGAATGAAGTTTGTCTTTTCACCCTTAAGAAATAGCTACATTAGAAAATAAAACAGCAACGAAGCTTGAAATATGTTCTGGTGTGAGATCGGTAGCAGGGAACCTGGCCAGTTTCATTTATTCTGTATTCATTCTCATCACAAGTCCTGAGTGCTCCCTGGGCTCTCTCTTGCTGGATCAATGTTTTCAGAATTCTCAGTGGCTTGAAGTTTGTAATCTGAGAAATCAATCAGGTGCCTCGGGAGAATGCCATGTCTTATTCTACTCTGAGCCTCCAAATGCCTCTTATAATTAAGTATTAGTCGGAGTTCATTGCACTTGAATAACGAGGTGATGTTTGGGTAAGCTTCCTTAGTTGTTTATTCTTGAGGAGCATTGCTTCTGTATTCGGGTTAATCAAATCTCTGCAGTCACAAAAATGCAGTTTACAGACTCCATAATTATAATAGTTAATGTCCCTGAAAACCAACCTCAATACTTGAAGGTCATCAACGTGTTGCTCTGGCTGGCATGTGAGGCCTCAGTATGCCCAGGGCATCGCTGCAATCATGGAGTTTTAACAATGAAACTTTTATAATGAAGTGAGGTCGGGGGACTGGAACATGTTCCTTTTTAAAATGATGTACTTCCTCGATGCCCAAATGAATGGCTGCGAAGTCCCTGTTGTAGAGCAAACAATTTGGTGCCTGACTCTAATTCTGCCTTTTTTTTTTTTCCTGGGCACAAAATTTTCTTAGCACACTTCAGCTGTTTATCCAGGATAGTTAACAGTGAAATACATGTACGAAATCATATAGGAAATATATTTGTATGACTTAAATCAGAATATTAATAAATATTAAATGATGATAGAAAACAGACTCTTATGTACCCACTTGGTTTAGGAAATAGTGTATAACTTATACCCTTAGAAATTCTGTGTAACCCTCCTTGGTGGCTCATCCGTCTCATTCCCTGTATGGCCATTGTCTTGAGTATTTAAAAGTCATTTCTTGGCATTTCTAGGTATTTTTGCACACATGCATGCACACACACACAGACACACGTATGTATTCCTAAGCGATGTATTGCTTACTTTTTCTGGTTTTTGAATTTTACGTAAATGGGGGTCATACAGAATACATTTCTTTTGCAATTTGCTACTTTTGCTTACCATTGTTTTTTTGAGATTCTTCTATTTATTTATGAATGTAGGGGGAGTTTATTCAATGCATTTCTGTTTGGTATTCTAAGGTATGGCTATACCACAATTTTAAAAAGTCATTCTCATGTTCATGGACATAGGGGTCATCTCCAGTTTGGAGCTATCACGAACAGTGTTGTTGTGAATTCCTGGTGGACTTATTCCAAATATAATTCTCAGATATATTCCTTGCAGGAAAATTCTTGGGTCATTTGCTTATCTTCAAGTTTCATAAGTAATGTCAAACTGTTTTTCCACTCTCACCCCAGCAAATTATAAGAATTACCTTTGCACGAACATCTTGCTGGCACTTGGTCAGAATTTAGTTTCTGCCCATCTGGAGGAGGTGTTGGTAGCTGCCAGTGGTTGTGATGGGTATTTTCCTGACAGCTAATGAGCTGGACTACCTTTTCATAAGTTTAAAATGGATCTGAGGGTTTTCTGTGGTATACCTTCATGCCATTTGCCCATTTTTAAATCAGGTTGTCTGCTTTCTTCTCATTAATTATTAGGGTTTTAAACAAGTATTCTGGATATTAGTTCTTTGGTCACATTTGGGACAAACATCTTCTCCCTTTCTGTGTTGTCCTTTTGTTTTCTTTCTTTCTTTCTTTTTTTTTTAGAAAATCAACAAAACCAAAAGTTTATTAAGTTGGTTCTTTGAAAAGATCAACAAAATTGACAAATCTTTACCTAGATTGATCAAGAAAAAAAACAAGAGAGAGAGGATTCAAATTACTAAAACCAGAAATAAAAAAGGGGACATCATTACTCATCTTACAGAAATAAAAAGGATAATAAAGGAATATTATGAGCTTCTGTATGAGAAACTATTGTTTTCTTTATGTTGTTGTTTCCTCCCACAGTTTGTGTGTTTCTTTGTTCTTCCATTTATATATTCATTCATTTATTTTAATCTTTTTGCTATTAAAGAAAGAGCATATGCACACCATGGAAAGTCAGGGTATACAGAAAAGTAAACATGCTTGTTTTTTGAATACACTTTTTTTTTTTGCAGTTTGACTGGGGTCGGGTTTGAACCCACCACCCTCCGTATATGTAGCCGGCGCCCTGCTCACTGAGCCAGAGGCGCCTCCCCAAACATGCTTGTTTTTTAAAGAACTTAACATTCCTATGCCCAGAGATTACCAGCATTAGCATCTTCGTGCATACTCTGCTGCTTTGTGCACACGTGTGTGTGAGAGAGTATATGGATGACCTTGGAGCAACATATGTTTGAACTTCATGGGTCCACTTATGTGCAAATGGTTTTCAATAAATATAATTGGAAAAAACATTTTGGAGATTTGCCACAATCTGAAAAATCTCACAGAGGAACTGTATACCCTAGAAATATAACAAAAATTAATAAAAAGTAAGGTATGTCACAAATGCATAAAATATATGTATATTCAAGTCTGTTTTATCATTTACTACCATAAAATATTGTCATTCTGTCATAAAAAGTTAAAATTTATCAAAACTTAGACACATTCCAGATATGACATCATTTGCAGTTGTGGGAAGTGTAAATAAATAAAATGAAGTACTAAATCAGAACTATAAAAAATTAACTATAAAACATATTGTACTACTCTAATAATTGCTATGGCTATTGCAGTTGTTGAGGGTTTGGGGTCCTGGTTCCCCCAACCCAGTCGGTTTGGCTCATTTACTCAATGGAACTAGAAAGTTCAACTGAGGCACGAAGGGATAGAAAGTAAAAGTTTGTAGAAACTGAAAGTAAAACTAGAGCAGCACAGGCAGTGAAAGCAAGGTAACTTTGCACAGGCTTTAGTATAGCAAAGAGAAATTGTAAAAACAACTAGGTAAAGCTTAGAGTGTTTCCAAAGAGGAAGAGCCAGAAGAGAGAGACAGACACACAGGCATTGTACAGGTACCCTCTTTCTCGCCATTCAGAATGGTTTGTCACTCTTTCATTGGTCTCTCTGCACCTCTGGGCACCTTCACTCATTTCTTTTCTTTTTTGAGACAGAGCCTCAAGCTGTCACCCTGGATAGAGTGCTTGGGCATCACAGCTCACAGCAACCTCCAATTCCTGGGCTCAAGCGAGTCTCTTGCCTCCACCTCCCAGGTAGCTGGGACTACAGGCGCCCACCACAGTGCCCAGCCCTTTTTTTTTTTTTGGTTGTAGCCATCATTGTTGTTTGGTGGCCAGGGCTGGATTTGAACCTGCCAGCTTAGGTGTACGTGGCTGGTGCCTTAGCCCGTCGAGCCACAGGCGCTGAGCCCCTTCACTCATTTCTATTGGTCGTTGATTACCTAGGTTACCTCATACCCACCTGCCTTCTCTTTCTTGGTGAAGACTGCTGAGTGCTAACCACAATGTTCCCATGATGTCTTCATGGGCCCTCCAGATGTCCTTCTGTAGCAGGCCAGGCTTTTCTCCCATCCCCCTGAAGCCCTTCCCTTTGTCCCTTATCATCAGTGAGCTCAAGTGTTTTGAGTGTCTACTTGAAACAGGGAGTGATGCTAATCATCATTATGTGAGCAGTTTGTCTCTCTGGAAAATTGTGTATTACAGTAAAAAATGAAGTTGTCTCTCACTGTGTCTTTTACTATGTTTAGTGCATTACCATAAACCCTAAATAACACCATCGGATCCCAGCTAGTGATGCTGGGAGTGTTCCCAAGAACTAGGGGAAAGTCCTGACATTATAGGACAAAGTGGAATTGTTTGCTGCAGACTGTGGCTGCCAGCCAGTTCAGGATAAATAAATCCAAGGTAAAAATCAGTAATGTCCTAGTTATTCTCAGCCCTTGAGAATCAGCTAGTTGGTCAAGTTCCATGAAAACCCTGATTGAGATTTTGCTTGGAATTTTATTGATGCTATGGTTCAAAATGGGGAGAAATGATACCTTCCTATCCAAGTATGTAGTATATTTGTCTATTTATTTAGGCCTTAATATAATTTTAGTACTTTCTTCTCTCTTTAAAGAATTTTCACTTTATTTATTATATTCTTACTTTATATTCTTGTTGTTATTATAAATTTTGTGGTTTTTTTTTAAATTATATTTTCTGGCTAATTATTTTCTGGTGTCTAACAAGGCAGTTGACTTTGATATATTGATTTTTTTAATGCAGAAATTTTTCTAAACTGTCCTAGTAATTCTAATTACTTATCCATACATTATTTGGGGTTTTTTACATAGAAAATTACACCAACTACAAATAATAACAGTTTTTTTTTTCCTTTCCAACTCCTAAACCTTATATTTAGTTCTCTTGTCTTATTACAAGCTATGACGCCACATGCAATGTTCTAGAAGCAAGCATACACAGCATCATGTTCTGTTACTGATTTTTAGGGAATTCTTTACGCATTTTACTATGAAGTGTGACTTTTCTGGTGGATATTCATTATCAGATTACTTCCAATTCTAGCTTTTTAAGAGTGAATTTTGAATTTTGAGCATGTAACAAGGCAATATACAGTAAGACCTCTGTAATTTGAACACTGAATGGACTGTAACAAACTGGTCAACATACAGAGGTGGTGAACATAAGGAAGTAAGCCTACTGGGCTCATAAGTACATGTGCTGCATGCCAATAAAAATGAGTTGACTTGAGATGTGGTCAAGGTAGGGAGGTGGTCAGCTGTGGAGGTTCTACTGTATTTCCCTGTAATGTGTTAATGTGGCAATTTATAGCAATCAATTTTTAAAATATTTAACATGCTTTAATTACTGGAATTAAGTCACCTTGGTTAAGATGTATTCTCCTTGGACTCAAGGCTAGATTTAGTTAAGAATACTCTCCTTAAGACTTTTGTAAATGTTTTGAGTGTCATTAGTTTGTAATTCTGATTTCTTGTACCAGACTTGTCTGGTTTTCAAATCACTGTTATCACAACAAGATGAAAGTACAAAAAAGAAAAGTATAAGACTTAACAGAATAGAATACATGAAAATAGTTGAAAATCAAAATATACATTCGAGTGACTGATAGATCAAGCATAAATCAGAAAACATAAGAATTGAACAGCACAGTTAACAAGCTTCATAAAAGAAATAATCCCTCATTTTTAATTCTCTGTAAAGAATCTGTGCAAAACGATTAATTTCCTTTTAGGATATCTGACAGTTCTGCTTATAAAACAGTTGACCCTATATTTTAACATACTGAATCAATTTACTTAGGGTTATAAAACTTTTAGGTTTTAAAATATTTTTGAAGTATTTTACTAATTTCTATTTATTTTTGGAAATTAGTCATTTCATATAAACTTTCAAATGCATTGATGTAACCTGTTTTATAATATCCATCTGTTTTCAATTTAACATCTCCATTATTCATTTCTATATTACTTGTATGTGTGCTTTCTCTCTCTCAAAAAACTTTTTATTCAATCTTATAGGTTAATGTATTTTATTAGTCTTTTCAAAGAGCTGATTTTTGCCTTGAACCTTGTCATTTTTGCTTTTTATTATTTTTTGTTGTTTTCTTTAATATTTTATTTTCCTCTTTCAATTTTGAATTTATTAGGTTGTTCTTTTTTTTTAAAGTTATTAAGTTAGCTTAAATACAGCTCAATAATGCTAGTCTTTTATAAAACAAAAATTCAGGCCATAAATTTTCCTCTAAATGTTGCTTTAGCCACATTCCATAAGTTGTAATACATATTGTTGTCATTAAATTTGATTGTGAATATTTTATGATTTTCATTATTTTCTTCTGCCCATAAGTTGTTTAGAAGACCTTTTAAAAAATTGCAGACATAATATGCTTTTCTTGTTATGTGTTTCAAATGATTTACAGTTTAATTGCATTATGGTCAAATTATGTGATTTAAAAACGAGTTCTTTGCTTCCAAAACTAGCTTAGAGGACTAGCATCTGGTTAGTTTTTATAGATATTCCATGTAGCTTTATAAAAGTGGAAATTTTAAGATCCCTGGACACAAAGTTGTTATATATCTATTAGACCAAGCTTGTTAATTGTACTGTTCAAATATTACATATCATATTTAACTTTTCTAATTATTTATTATAAATATATATATTAAAATGTTCCCTATTGTAGTAAATGTTATGGTTCTATGGTATTTGTAATTTTGTTCATTTTTTATTTCTATTTGTTGAACATAGTTTAGAATTATCATACTTCCTGTTATATGTTCTACCACTTTTGTAATGAAATCACAACCATCTTTACCTATAACACTGCCTTTTAAAATACAAACCACCTGACATTAATATTGACACCAGGTTTTTATTGGTTTGTCTTTGCCTCAGATCTTTTTCTATCCTATGATATTTTGTGCTCTGTGTTTTTTGTGTATGTAATTTTTGAATTTTTAGTTGGAGAGCTAATTTTAGTTATACTTCTTGTCATTATTCATTCATATATCATAATTTATTTACATCATTCTTTATACACTTCATCCCCATTTTTATGCTATTCTCATGTCTGATTTCATCATTTTCCTCTTTGTTTGAAAGTTCTATCAAACTTCTAATTTAACACACATAGTTAGCAAAATCTGTAGTTAGTATCTTTTCTTCCTTCTGAACAGGGTAAGAACTTTTAATGCTTTAGCTCTGATCAATACATTCTAAATTATTTAGTGGTTTTATCAGTGTTTTAATTCTACCCTGATTTCTCCTTCCACACCCCCCCCCGTACAAAGCCACCAAACTATACACAGTTTCACCCATGGACATTTTTGCTTACCATTCTGTTTTCTATCTTAGCCTTTCCATCTTCTGCCTAAAATATATCTTTACAATTCCTTTATTGATTTTTTTTCTGGTAGCAAATGCTTTGTGTTTTTTAATTTCCTAAGTTTTCTTTATCTGACTTCATTCTGAAGCTATGAATAAAGATAGCTTTATTCATTATGGAAGTCTAGTCTGACAGTTACTCCCTCTCTGGACTTAGAGGATATTTCTGTCTTCAAGGTTCAACTTTTGGGCTTTTTTGAAGTCAACTGTAAGTCTTACTGCTGCTTCTTGTAGGTACTCTTCTCTTCCCTTCTGGATACTTTTAATACCTTGCTGTTTTTGTGTGTCATGAAGTTTTATTATTACATGTCTAGGTGTCGATTTTCCTTGACGTACATTGTTTGGGATTTGTTGATCTTTGTGAATCTCAGTTTTATGTCTCCCAACATTCTGAACTATCTCAGCCATTATCTATTTGAATATTGTTTTTCTCCACTGTTTTTTCCTCTAATTTAGAAATCCAGCGACACATTTGTTAGACTTACCATTTTACCCAGTTCACTAAACCTTTCCCTTGTTATTTTTCATATCTTTTTTTCTTTTAACTGGATTCTGGGCAAAATTTGAATCTATATTCCAATTTACTAATTCTTTGTTCTGCTCACATGCTGTTTGGTCTTCCTGTTGAGTTTTAAAATTTATTACTATAATATATGTCATTTAGAAATTCTATTTGGTCTTTTAAAAATCTACTGTTTTATAATGCTTACTTTCTGTCTTTATGTTTAAACTGCTCTATAATTTCTTCATATTATAAATAGTTATTTTATATTCTGTTTCTTGTAACCGTAATATCTGAGGTTGTTATGAGTCTGTCTTTCTTGTGTGTTCTCATTCATGATGCTCTGAAATATTTTGTGTTTGTATTTTCTTACTTTATTTTGGGTGAATCTTTTGATATCTGAGTTGAAGGTGAATTCCTCCAAAGAAGGGTTTTACCACTTTCCCGAGAGCTCTGCCTACCCCAGAACCACTCAAAATTCATTCTCCACTTAAGGTACTTTTTAGTCCATATGAAAAGTTTGAATTGACAGCAAAAGCCTGTGAGAGTTAGCTTGCAGATATAAAATCTCTCCCCACAGGACGACGGAGACAGATACGTTTCCTGGATGTTTCCTTCTCAAGGACAGGTTGTATATAGTCTTTGGGGTACTGGATTTATTCAGGGGTCTTCTGTTACATTCTTCATAGAATGTGAAGACTGAGACTTTGTCTCTTTGCTCCTGTGTCCACAGAGACAGTGGAGCAGAGGCTGGGCTGCAGTCTCCACAGACACACTCAGGGTCCAGTGTGGCTCTAATGTTCCCTTGCACCCTAGATTCTCGCCTTCCCTTCACTTTGGGAAACTTTGCTTTCATTAATTCTTCTCACGGTGTCAATACAGTATTATGTTTAAAAGATTATTTTTTATATTTCTTGCAGCATATAATTACTCAAACAAGAGAATCGTCTGCCGTAGACTTGACATAGAAGCCTTAGGCTCGGGAATTGTGAAGTATTCTGTAGTAGAAAAAGGGGACTGAACTTAGGTTTAGAATGGAACGTGCCTGGGTTTGAGGACAGCATCTACATCTGCATGTTTCTAGATATCCATTTCCTCAGCACCTTTCATTCTGTTTACAAAGAACTTTCACACACATCGAGTCGGGTGGGGCAGATGTTGCTAACCCCAGTTGGTGAGTAGGTGACACCTTTGAAGGGGGTACGGTCTTCTAACACCTAGAAGAGTTCTGTTTTTGTGACGGTGAGGTCTTAGATTAAATGATTTAAAAGCCGCCAGCAATTGTATGTTAGTTTGTTGCCTGTGGCGCTATCTTGAATCTTGAGGAGGATTCTGAACTTAAAGTTGGCTTTTTTCTGTTTGACCAATTAGCAGTGTCTACAAAGGTAACGAGAGGTGAAAATCAAACATATTTGCTTTCCCGAATTTAAAATGGCCCGCCAGACTTGGAAAAAATCCCACAATTTTCATATGAAAGTGAAGTACATCTTTTTAAATTTGGATACTATAAGTTTCCAAAAGGAGACGGCCTTTGCACATGTCACATACATAAGGCCCCTTGTCCTGTTTATGGCTGGGTCTCCTTGGGGTACAGGAGGTCAGTACACCGGGACTTTGGTGATGGGAATTTATTTTCGGAATGAACATGGGGGAAAGCTTGGAAAGCCATCTTTGCAGCTACCCAGTCACTGGGGGCTTCTGACATTGACACACACTGCAACTTCCTTCAGTAACCAAACAGGCCTGGCCGAGCTCACCCTGGTAGCTTGAAGTCAGCTTGCTTTCCATGTATGAGAGACTGAAGAGAAGATCTGAGTCAGCCACGTGCCAGGACTCATCACAGACTGTCCCTGCTGGTCAGCATTTGAACCAAACACCTCGGAGAGCGGCTCTTCCTAAGGCAAAGCCTGTTTCTATTCCCTTCCTGTCCAGTCTGACAGCCTCCATCGAGGCTGCTAGGGGCAAGTTAGGAGGGTTGCCTTCCCCTAAAACATCCTAAGGCAGGTGGCCTAACAGCTCATAAAAGGAAGGAGGAATTGAGGCTGTGTTTTTGGAAGATAGCAGGGCTGGAGGGATCATTAAGACTTCAAGGGCTTCTGAAGTCCACGTGCCCCCTGACTTTCTGTGGGTTTCTCAAAGGTGTGCATTACTGCTCAGATCTTGCCATCATCAAATTTATGCTCTGCTAAAGTCCTTTGGAGGGAACCTAAACTCATTTTTCCTTAAAATATCTTTATCTGAATCCTGCCCGTATTCTTATCAGCTCCCCTAAGGGTATTTTGGAAAAAGGCAATTTCTCCCTTTTGAAGGCTTATTCTTACGTTTGTATTTCAGATCATCCTGGTGTAACACCAAGGCTAAAGAAAGGAAGAGCCGTCCTGGGGAGTCCTGGGATTAGGCCTTCTGTAGATTAGGGCACCCTGACAGGCAAAACCACTTCCTGCCTTTGCGACTGTGTGCAGCCTTCTCTAGGGCAAGGACTAATGTTTATGATCCCTCATTAGCGATTGTCATCAGGGGTGGGCGGGGGGACAGGTGGCCTCTGTTAGTGAAACGTCCCTAAGCCTCCTTGTAATGGCTCTGCCCCTCTCTCGGGATTGGTGCCTCCAGCGGGCCGTAGCTAGACGGCCCCCTCCTTCCCCTTACCGATTTTTCTTCCTCCCACCTGCTCTTGCTTGTCCCCCTTCCTGCACCCTGTGCCTGAGTTGCTTCTTCCCTCCAAAGCAAAATCCTCTTATTTTCAGACGCAGAACGTGGTTGCAGGAGCAGTTTACTATTTCCTTTCTTCTGTTTGCATTTCCTGCCTCTGACATTCGCTTTCAGAGTAATTCTGAGCTTCTGGGTTCCTTTCCTTCTCCCCATTGTCTGTGCTCAAACACAGCTGCGCAGCCCTGTCCGTCCTGACATGGAACTCTCATCTGGCTCAGGTGTCACCCTCTAGAGACGGGGTAAGGACACACCCTCTCATGGACCTTGACCTGCTGTTGCCAGAATACTTGACAGGGTCCAGTTATGTCTGTGGAAGGAACAGGTGGTCTCTGCTGTTTATACATTCATCTGGGCAGCATGTGTTGGTGCTTTCTATTGCCAGGTGGTGTTCTTGGTCCTTGGGCTTCAGTGGTGACCTTGATGGGCACATTCCCACTGGGACTATAAAGCGGACCGTTAGAAGTCTTGCAATGGCACTGATGCTAGAAGCCTCTATGATTTCTGCTCTAGTAAAAGGGCTGCATCAAACTTAGGTAAATACTTTGTACATTCTGAGCCTCCATTTCTAATCCATAAAATGGCCTGATGACTAACTAGGTCACTATGTTGTTCTGGGGGTGGGAAGGGGCAGACAAAGAACGCTTCGTGCTCAGTGCCCAGCAGGAGTGGGCAGCCCCTGGCACCCGCTCCATTCAGCAGTGCCCTCCTCCTTAGGTTTAGTGAAACGCTGTCCCACTGCCCTGTCCTCAGACCCTTAGGATCTCATCTTGCTTCCCTTTTTATAACTTCATCTTATCTAAGAACTCTGGGGGCATTGCACTGTGTTCCCGGGAGTCTTGCCCAGATTTCTGAGAAGAAGCCTTTGTCCCTGGAGAACAGAGGGGCCCCTGTTCTGAAGGTCCAGGAGGATTCTGGGACCATCACTGTGGAAGGAGCCCAGGGAAGTGTGTATGTAGGAGAGAGAGAGAGAGAATAGATTGTGTAGCTCTCAGGAGGATAGGACATGGTAAAGGCGAATTTGGTGCAGGCCCAGCTCACCTGCATCTCATACGATACTTGGCACTGGTGCAGTTCTGATCCCACCCTTTCTCCCCCTCCACTGGGTGCATCCCTGCCAATTTCTTTTGTGAGACTTTTCCTAATCATTGGGCCTTCATCTATTCATTCAGTGTATGCATTTTTTTAGCATTTAGTAAGGACTAGCACAGGGATATAGCCTGTGCCCTCAGGGAGTTTAGAATCTAGTAAAAGACAGACAGCCTGGACAGTTACATAAATACCAATAGCGGTGACCAGTGCTGTGGGTAGCAGGTGGAAAGTGCAAAACAAACCTGTTACACCTGCTGGTGGGCCAGGAGCTCCCCTGAGGAAGTGACATTTACCCGCGCCTTGAGTGTGGAGCAGTTAGTAGGTGGAAGAGGGATTCCCGTCGCTGTTTCCACAAAGCCCATGAGGGTGCCCATCGTCTGGTCCAGTATCCGTGTCATCCTGCTCATGGCATTATCTTGTTTGTTCACCTGTGATTTTGAGCACCAGTGATGTGCCAGGCACTGCCCTTGGTGTTGGTGTCCGTACAATAGCAGCAAACACACGGACGAGGCCTGGTGCCACGGAGCTCACATCCTAGTGACCCTCAGGTGCACAGTTGCTCTATTTCCTCTTCCCTGTCCTCCGACTGGGGCAGACAGACTGATTTTTTTTTTCTTTTTGAGACAGAGCCTCAAGCTGTCACCCTGGATAGAGTGTGGTGGCATCACAGCTCACAGCAACCTCCCATTCCTGGGCTCAAGCGAGTCTCCTGCCTCTGCCTCCCAAGTAGCTGGGACTGCAGGCACCTGCCACAACGCCCGGCCATTTTTTGGTTGCAGCCGTCATTGTTGTTTGGCGGGCCCCGGCTGGATTCGAACCCGCCACCTCAGGTGTACGTGGCTGGCGCCTTAGCCCGTTGAGCCACAGGTGCCGAGCCCAGACAGAGTGATTTTAAGAAAGAACATAACAGAGAGAAAGCAGAGAGAAGGCAAATGGGATTGGCCAGGCACTTTGTCCGGCACATCCCCGACGCCCCGTCATGCTCTGTCTAGTGGCTCTGTTGGGCACCTTCTGCCTTGTCCATTTTGCAGATGGCATAGCTACATTTTAGCTGCCAAGAACCTCGCTCTGGGTCGCACAGACAGGAACCAGGATGCTGCTTGCCCGCCTCCACCAGCCTCTGCTGCAGCAGCGACCCCCTGGTCCAACCTCCTACAAGCTGTGGGCTCCCCATTCACTTCACATTCCTGGGGTTGTGCCCCCCAGGTCTGCTTGGCTTCCTGGCCTCCTTCAGTGGCTAAGATGGTTCTCTCTGTCCCACTGGGTAGGACAGTCACCTGGCGTGGGCTTCCCCAGGGTCCTGGAGTCCGCCCTATCTCTTTCATCCTAGCAGACAGCATTCAGCACTCACCAACATGCTCATTCTTAGTAAATCTTACAGCTGGTAGGACTACAGTAATAATTCTACCTGCAGCTGACCATACCTGGAATCACAGCCAGCTCCACCGCAGAGCTGGGTGAATTTAACCCTCTGGATTCCACATAACTGAGGGTATCATAAACGCTCTGTCCTCTTTTTGTCCTCCAGACCAGACCCCAGTCTTCCTTCCTTCTTGGAGCTACTTGCATTATTCCAGTTTTCCCCCCAAATAAAACTCCTCCAGAAAAGGAACTTAGCTGTAGGCACATTTCCCTCACTGCAAAGTGCCTGGCCTGAACAGCTGATTAATAAATCGGTGTTGGCTCGGCGCCTGTGGCTCAACGGGCTAAGGTGTCAGCCATGTGCACCTGAGCTGGTGGGTTCAAATCCAGCCTGGGCCCGCCAAACAACAATGATGGCTGCTACCAAAAAATGGCAGGGCGTTGTGGCGGACGCCTGTGGTCCCAGCCACTTGGGAGTCAGAGGCAAGAGACTCGCTGGAGCCCAGGAGTTGGAGGTTGCTGTGAGCTGTGATGTCACGGCACTCTATCTGGGGTGACAGCTTGAGGCTCTGTCTCAAAAAAATAAATAAATAAATAAAAATAAATAAATTGGTGTTGACAGAATGAAAGAAGAAGTGAAAGCAGCAGCATACCAGTGGGCCCAGCCCTTCCTTCAGTTTATGCATGTTTATTAGGTACCTACTATGTGCCAGTGTGTGAAACTCTGGCATAAGTCCTGACATCATGGAGCTTATCTCTCGGGACCTGTGTCTAACTAGCTATGCATGTGAAAATAAAAAGACTTATGTATAGACACTTCAGATAAACAGGGACCCCAATTTTTCCTTTCAAATGATGTAATTGAATTAATTGTTACTTTTAATATTGTTGAATGACAGTTGTTGCAGTGAACTCTTGTCCTTGAAAGAAGTATTAAAGAAATTATTGGGATGACAGAAGATTTCTAGGATTTTGAAAATTCTTTTCCTTCTAGCAATGACAGGCTTTTTGGCTCCCACTTTAGAGCAAAACGATCTCAATGTTAATGGGTTGAAAAAAAAAAAGTAAGATTTAAAAAGAATTACGGTGGGTCCGAAGTTGAGTCCATTTTCTGATTTTCATCAAAGTTTTCCCTCGATCCTGGAGTGCTGGTTGGATAATTGAATCAGATGTTAATGACCTTCTGCCAGTAATTTCATGAGAAGTAAACAACTGTCCTTCCTGCAGCTCTGTTGAATGATTTAGATGTACTGTGGACCCACATACTCTATAAGAGTTATAATAATCATTTTTTTTAAATGAAAGCTTTTAATGATTTGGAATATTAATGAATATAGTTTATCATGAAAAAGAAAAGAGAATGAGTATGTTAGTAGGCTGAAACTATGAGTTGAGAAACTATAAAATTGAAATGACAAATTAAGAAACTAGCCTTATTAAAGGATTTGGGAGCCTAGGGACATGAAAGTTAATCCTAACGTAATGTACGTATTTCTGAGGACTCCTGAATAACAACCTAAGTGAGGGGTCACTTAGCACAGGCATGGCCTCCTGGCTGGCTGCCCTTGTCACCTGAAGCTTCAGGATTTCTGCAAAGTGGGAAGGGAAAGGTGTCTCCACAGATCACCTCACTGAGTCTCCAGGTTTGTTCATTTTACCGACTACCATCTACTGAGAGCCTCTGGGGCAACAGAGTTCTAGGAGCCTGGGAACCTGGCTCTAGAATTCTAAGTGGATACGCAGTTACCGTATGTGACCATGGAGCTGCACACTGCAAAAAGTAGACCTGAAAACTTTTCTTTCAAACAGAGCTGAGGCTGTGCACAGCAGTGGCTGCTACAGTGGCGATGTCTAGTGAGTGCCACATTTCACAATGTTTCATTCACTTCATGAGTCCTTTGCTACTAATCCTGCTATACAGATGGGGAAACTGAGGCCCCAGGAGGTGAGCTCAGTGGGACTAAGTGGCAGAGCCATGCACCCCACGCCATGCTCAGTCTTTTTAAAATTCATAACAAACTATATTTATTATTCAAAAGCTGCGCTCTTCAACCACACGTTCTATTCCCTGCATGATTTCACTTGCTGTTCCTCTTATTTTAAATAAAGCCATCCCAAACTTATTAAGTGATTCTTTCTCTGGGGTGGAGAGGAGGGATGAATTGATGCTGTAATTATTAGCTCAGACTTAGAGTCTATTTAATCAGTAAACTATTGTGCTGGCAACCAGGGCTTGAGTTAGGTCCCAAGTTGGCAGCCCAAAGACCCCACTCTGCTTGGTCTGCACTGTATTAATTTTTGATTGGTTGTTAACATTTAAAATGGAGACATTTCCATTCTTTAGCCAGAAGATCAAAACACTGAGCCTGCATCTCCATGTGGTGGACCCAGCTGGAGCTAAAGCAGGCCTGCATCTTGATTTTTTGAGACAGAGTATCAGTCTGTCACCCTGGGTAGAGTGCCATGGTGTCATAGCCTATAGCAACCTCAAACTCTTGAGCTCAAGCGACCCTCTTGCCTCAGCCTCCCAAGTAGCTGAGATTATAGGCACCTGCCACAAGGCCTGACTAGTTTTTCTATTTTTAGTGGAGACAGGAGGTCTCGGTTTTGCTCAGGCTGGTCTTGAACTCCTGAGCTCAGGAGATCCCCCCACCTCAGCCTCGCAGAGTGCTAGGATCACAGAAGTGAGCCACCTAGGCCAGCCAAGGCTGCGTCTTTAAATAGGTGAAGTCTTTCTGCTTTACCCCAGTCCTCTCTGCCCCCAATTGCCACCCAACACTGAGGCCAGGTGTTAGTTGCCATTTGCCATCACAAATCAGCCATTGATTTTTTTTTCCCAAGTGTGCCTTGGATCTGAGTGCTTAGCAGCAGTGGCTCAACAGAAGATAGACCGAAAGGGCGCACTGTCTGGAGAAAGTTGATTCTCACGGCTGCTTTACTTGTGTCACTGTCTTCCCAACCCCCGTGGGTGAGATGTGCTGACTCTGATGATTCAGCCTCTTGTTTTACAAGGAAAACTGCAGCCCAGAGAGAGGAAACAACTTGTCCAAGATGTACTCAACCCCCTGATGTTGCTCATCTCTCTCAGGAAAGATGGCACTAACTCTTTGAGCATCATAAGATGGAACATTTGTAGAGATGGCCTCGTTAGAGGGCAGCAATAGTGCCAGCAATAGTCTGTCTTTTTAACGAAAGCGAAAAATGCAACCTACAAAAGCAGGGTCCGCCTCCGTCTTATCTCATTTGTTCTTAATAGATTTTTGCTTTACGGTGCCAATTTCCTCATTTCTTGGGATCGTTAGGGTCCAGAGATTTTCATTGGCTTACAAGTCCCCCAGGATGAAGGGCGTTAGTGCATCTCAGCCTGCTCTGGGGATAGACCTTGCGCTGGGTGGGAGGGGCAGGAATCTGCAGTCATTCGTCTGGGTGACTGCAGAGAAGAATCAGGGACTGGGTTTTTAGTGTCTCCAGGCAAGTAGGACACACCTGGTGTCACACCCTGAACTGACTCCCTTAAGGCTGTGCTGTGCTTGTCACTTTCTTTCTTTTTTTTTTTTTGCAGTTTTTACCCGGAGCTGGGTTTGAACCCACCACCTGTGGCATGTGGGGCCAGCGCCCTACTCCCTTGAGCCACAGGCACCGCCCGCTTGTCACTTTCATTGACAACAGCAAGTGAGAATCTCAAGGGCCAGTAATGGGGTGGGGTGGGGCAGCCCCCATCTTTTGCCTTCTTCCTAGTTTGGAGCATCTCTGCCTTTCACAGCCAGATCACCATGTAAATACAAATCAACAGCGGCTTCCAGCCGAGAAAACTGACTACAGGCTCTGAAAACAAGGGGTACCTGCTCTTCCCCCAGTCACTCTGGCTGTCTCCCCTCCATCAGTAGTAAAGGGGGGTATGTGCGTGTTTTCAAAGTCTGGGGAGCAAACGAGCAAGCTGACTCCCTAGGACATGTGGACTCAGTATATCCTCTCACTTCCATCAGCTTAGGAATTTTCTATTCATTCTGTCCTTAGCAAGAATGGTCGTGTTAGCAAGCTATGAATAGATTTAGCCCTTGTTATAATTACCATCTTCCAAAATGCTCACTGCCCTGCTTCTGTGTCTCAGTTTTGGTTCTTAAGCTGCCAGCTAGGTCTGTGTTTAAAGGGAGGGACAGACGCTCACTGGGGAGGAACCTCGTCTGCCTTGCTGCACACTAGGATTAAAGGTTATACACCCTGTTCCTTGCCTCTCCTCCCCAACCTCCAACACGCCCCTCCCCAACCCCGCAGTGCCTCTGCTGCATCCTAGGATCTCAGAGCAGGATGGCTTATTTTGGACACTGCATTCTAGTCCCCAATCCCTTAACTTACAAGAGCCAATGAAAGAACTATATAATCATCTTAATTCAGTGTGGCTTGGTGGAGTCTAATTCTTACTCGGGCGCTTATTAGAAAACAGGAGTGCAAAGGACCAGTGATTCCTACAGCTCAGATGTGTCTCCTGGGCCAGAGGGAATCACCTCAGAAGCCCTGTGTCAAAGGACATTATGTTGGTTCAATAACTGTATAAATATCAGTGAGAAAGCGGCAAGCATAAGGTTTAGTATGAAATTGGAGCCTCATGTGTCACCTAGAGAAGTAAGGGCATACAGCGATGTTTTAAAAATTCTATCCAAAGGCCCAATAGTGTGTGCCGAGGAAGACTGGCTGCTGCCAGGTGCCCGTGGGATCTAGGCTGTCCACTCAGCCTTTAAAAATGCCTTGGAATCCGTCCTCCTTTTCAAAGAAGCAGAGGCCTTAACGTTTTGGAGTGGTTGCCATGTGGGTCCTGGCTCTGTGTGGGAGAAAAGACATTTTTACCTCTTGTCCAAAGATTGAATCAAAGTCCGTGGTGCCAAAGCTGGCCACCTCAGAGTTCCTGGGACAGAAGAGCTCAGCAGAGGCCCAGCATCTCACCTGGAGCCACCCGCCTAGGACCTTGGCAGTGGAGGTTTCCATGGTCCCTTCTTTGTGCCCTGAAGATGCCCAGAGGCACAGGCAGTGATGGCTGCAGAGCTAATGACTCAGCTGTCTTAAAAACGGCGAGTCATTTTTTTATGAGGACACAAAATCTCTGCTCAATATTCACCTTATGTTCTTGACTTTTTTTTTTTTTCTATTTCTTTTCCTGAGTGATGCCAATTTGGCAACACCCACAGCTGCCTCTCCTCTGAGTTAAATCTTAGAGACTTTTATCCCTAAACCTCCAGAGCCCTGGGGCAGTTCTTTTACTGCGCCCCACATTTAGTGTAATTAGGTGGCTAGACTTGCTAAGCCATCTGATCTGAATAAAGTCCATTATTCCTCCTGCAGCAGCTCAGGACAGGGCCAATGGGACCAGCGCTCTGGCCCTCCTCCCGCACCCTGACACCTCATGGGAGCCTGCAAATGAATTGAAGGAACAGAGCAAAGTGGATGAGGATGGAAATTAAGAAGCTGTTGAGCTTGCTAGGATGGTGGCCAAATGGGGCCGCTTTAGAACACCATGTAAATCACTTAATACCCTTAATACCCTCCCATGGCAGCATCCAGAGCAGGGCTGGGCAATGCGGCCTGTCGCATATTCTTACTTTAAGCAGAATACTTAACACACAGTCAGCACTGCTTTGCTGTTTGAGTGCTAATCGTTACTCAGGAATGTTTCAGTGCAATCCGGCTCACGGTTGCATTTCCCTACTTTCACTTCATTTTTATACCTGGGATAAACCTGGTTTAATATTCCACTTACAAAAGAACAAAAGGAGCTGGCAACACAGTTTAATTTGGTTTCTGAGAAAGTTCTACTTTGGTAGATGTTGAGAATGGAGAATGCAGGTTGTTCATTGTTATGTCCCGTAGCCATAAGTACCTTGAACCTGCACTCTAGGGGCCTGCTTTGTGCACTTGTGTCCTTGGTATTGTTCGTATTGCTGTGCGAGCACGGTAGTTTTTCATAGTCGCACCATAGTCCACTGAATGGAAACATCACTGTTTGCTTAGTATGCCTCTGGGCTGCTCACTTGCAATTTTTCCATAACTTGAAGCAGAACCTCTAGATTTCCCTCGTGCCCGTATTTTGTATTATTTCCTTAAGAGAGACTCTGAGATTTCTGTTACAGACGATCAACGTGTTTTAGACCAGGGCTCCTCAGACGGCAGTGTGCACACAGATCCCTTTGTGAGATCCAGACTCAAATCGGGAGAATCTGCATTTGTAACAGATCCTGTGTGTTGCTCAGGCTGGGGCTCAGGTTTTGCACAGTCTCCTGAGGTTGCTGATGCACTGGCATCTGGAGTATTTTTAAGTCCCGTTTTACCAGGTCACGGGGTAGGCTGGTTACCTATGAGCTCTGCCTCCTGGGGAGTGTGTTCCAATCAAGAGGAAGGTTTTGATTACAAGGCGGGGAACTTTAGCATTTGCCTTCAACAAAAACTTCGAAGCCCACCCAGTCGTGGCTGCCCTTGGAATCCCTTGGGGAGGGGAGTTCATGCACACTCCCCCTCACACACACCCTCACGTGCACACGTGCCACACACGGCAGAATGACTGTCAGTGGGACCTGGCTACCAGGATTGTTTAAGGCTTTCCAGGTATTAGAGGTGGCTCCCTGCGCGGCCAGAGTTGAAGATCACTCACTGCTAAGCCTGCGGAAAACCCACCTTCCATCTCCTGAGTCCCAACTATGCTTTAAAGCTAATTGGGTAAAAAGTTGGGGGCTTGTATAAGCTACCCCCACCCCCTACCCTTCAGAGAATGGATTTAGCACAGCCCTGAGTTGTCTTTGTGATTCTAAACAACAGTCACCATGATTTCTGAGAGAAAACAAGGTTTTGCTGTCACCACCTTCTCTGCCAGACCCGACCTCGTGGGTGCCACCATTGTACTTTCTGTCTCCCAAGCCCCCAATCTGGGGCTCCCCTTGGCCTCCTTACTTTCCCACGCCCTTCAGATCTAAGCTGGTCTCACAATCTTTTATTCTGCACATACAGTTTTTCTTATGGAATGTAACGCATTATATTCAAGTTCTCCGTTAGGGTGGTTACGTCCTTCTCTTGATGCCAGAGAGAGTATGTGCTGCATGGTGTGTCCCCGTCACCAGCACACTGCCTATCGGGCTCCCGGTAGACGCCCATCAAACCACAGGGGAATGAATGACATAGGATAGTCTTTGTTTTGCATGCTTCTCGTGGTGAGTTTTAGGCCGAATGGGTCTAGCAGGAGCACAGATTGCCTCGACGGAGGCTGGGGCCAGGCCAGGCCCGGGGTGTGTGCAGGATGGCAGACAGGACGGCCCGGACGCCCCGAGCGCCTGGCCTCACCGCCTGCTGGAGTAACACCTGCTGTCTCTCTTTGGCAGTTGCCTTTTCGGGCCTCGGCTTCACGACGTTCTACTTGGCGGGCAAGCTGCACTGCTTCACCGAGAGCGGGCGGGGGAAGAGCTGGCGGCTCTGTGCCGCCATCCTGCCCTTGTACTGCGCCATGATGATCGCTCTGTCCCGCATGTGTGACTATAAGCACCACTGGCAAGGTGAGTCCCCCCAGGCCTGCCTGGGCCTCTCGGGGTCCACTCCTCCCCCACAGGGACTCGGGTAGAAATGTGCTGACTCGGGGAGTAAGGGCCGATGGTCAGAAACCAGCGCTGGCCGAGTGACACAGCAGCTAGGCCTGTTCCAGAGGGACCTGGCCCTGGTGCTGCCCTTCCTAGGGGTAGAACCAAGCACTCCCTCCTCCCTCGTGCCCCAGGGGACTTTCTCCAGTTCTGCCAGGGGGTCAGGCCCTTGGGCGTAGCATCGCCTTTGGCCTCAGACCCAAATGTGACTTCCCAGCTGGATCACTTGCCTCTGTCCTCAGACTCGGTGTCACAGAGTTTTTGGCTCCTTTCACATGTCAGCTCCAGCCTGCAAGGGCATATTCCTCACCACGGATGTTCTTCCAAAAGGTGTGCCCAGCCACGGGTCAATTCCAGCGGCATTCCCAGCTGCAGCTACCAGACCAGGAGAGGCTTCCCTGTGCGAGTCAGTCCTGGGATATGTGTTAATAGTCAAAATAGCACAAAGCAAGGGAAAAGCTTGTTCCTGGAATGTAGCTAGGCCAAGCCACACCCCTCTGCAGATGAATGACAGCTTAGAGACAGGTGATGTCCACGGGAGGCATGACCTCCACTCGTGGCAGGCCTAGGGCGGTTTTCCAAGTGTAATGTCAGGTCAGCTTGGTCAGGCCACCCTGAGCTAGGCACTGGACTCCCGGAATCTTCACAGTTCACCAGCCAGCCCTGAGCCCTCCTTGGTGCTGAAGTCTGAAGGTGAGGGCTCCGCTGTGTGGATCAACTTTAACAACAAAGCAAAGGCCAGGGGCCCACATTCAGCTTGCCTGAACAGGGTGGGGGGCTGTGGCTGTGACCGGGACCTCCTCCCCTGTCCTGCTGCTGTAGGTCACCCAGCTCCTCCTCCTCTGTCTTTGCAGCCGGCTGCCTGTGGGACCAGCCCATTCTCCCCTCTCACAGGGGTTTGTGTGGCAGTAGTGAGGTGAGGAGTGCTATCGGCTGAGGGCCCCTCTCTCCCGTCTTCTCCCGGGGCTCTGGGCTCCTCACCCCCACCCTGCCCCTCCTGGAGTCCATGCCTTAGGCATCTGGTGCCCCAGCGGCAGCTTTGGGGTGGAGGGTGAGGGTGTAGGGAAGGAGAGGCTGACACAGGGTTTGCACAGGTGGACGCAGCAAGCACGGAGTGCGGCCCACGGTCTCCTGACTGGGGCGGTCAGTAGAGGCCGCCGGGCTGGGCCTGAGCCCTCCCTTGTTTGTTTTATCAGTGGCGTGGATAAAGTTCTAGATAATACGAAGCCACAGGCAGAGGAGGGGCAGAGTTGCTGAGCCTACAGCAACAAGAGCACATCCAGTCACCCTCGGAACCGCCTTGCTGCCCGTGTGGTTGGGCCATTTCCCCATGACGACCGTTACGGACCGCACAGCCTCTGATGGGCGGCTTCTCATTTATCCTCTGTGAACCACAGTTTCTTTTTTGAGTAGGAAACAACAGTCCCCAAATAGCGCACATAGCTGTGTCACAGACTGAATGAAATATGGCTGTGAATGTCCTTTGTAAATGGAAACATCCCACACAAATGTAAATTGGTATCACTGTTGCTTAGTGTTGTGGGTCCCAGACAAGCGACGTGGAGGCAGGCATATTTTGAAACATGATCTGTTTGCAAGCTTTGAATGCTGGGTTTTACTTCTGTTCAAGCATGTGGGATTTGGGGAGCGATTGAGGGTTTCAGAATTTTGAATCCATTTTCCTTTATCTTGGAAGTCAGGGAGAGCCGTTGCATGGTGATCTTGGACTGAAAAGTTAAGACGTGAGGTTGGCCTCCCTTCAGCAGTCGCCGGCCTCAGACCCAAAGCCGGTTACCCAGAGTAACCTTCATGTTACTCCTTCCCTAGCTGTCGCTGTGTAACGTGGCCTTAGAGAACGAACGCTCAGAGTCACAGCTCCTGGCTTGAGGGAACGGTGGCCTCGTGAGGCAGCTGGTGCACTCACGGGCTGCCCGACAGACACGGAAAGGGACTTTGAACAGGGTAGGGGGAGTATCAGTGCTCTGGGGGCTGACGGAACGCAAAGTCAGAGAATGCACGCTCGGTGATGTAGTGATGTTGAGAGCCACATGTGGACATCAGACCCACGCTGCGCCGTGGCAGACGTCTGCAGCCGCAACTGGGTGTCTGTTGGTGCAGGTCAGTAGTGTGGCCCAAGTACCAGTTCAGTTCTGCCATTCTCTGTCCAGCCAGGACAGTGACAGGCGTTTCCTTGGATCCTCCAATGGGCCTGAGGACGGCTCAGTTTACCTGACTGCTCCTTCATGAGGCCCTCTGTGACAGTCTCCACCCAATGTTCTCAGATGTGGGTGCAGAGGTTGGCTGTACCTCCTGGGGGACTTTTAGCAATGTCTGGAGACATCTCTGTGGTCATTACAATGTTGATGCGATTTATATCTATGGGGTACGAGGGTCAGAGGCTCGGGAGATGCTGCTGAACACCCCCGATGCCCACGGCTGCCCTTCCCCCACAGCCAGTAGTTACCCGGCCCCAAATGTCAACACTGCCACGGTGGAGAATACACCGTTCTACACTGTACCTCACGTCCTCTTTCTTTCCTGTGTTACGTGTTAAGGGAATGGGAAATATGATTTATTCGACACTCAGTTATGAAGAGAGGAATTATAGAAGCTGCAAAAGTTTGAGGCTTGGAGGAGAGATGGACAGCGAGGCCTTCAGTGGCTGTGTGGGTGGACACCGGAGGCAGGACGCCTGATTAAGATAAATAACTTGTTTTGCTTTGGTGAACTGAGCTGTCCATGACCGTGGGTGGGGGCCGTCCATCATGATGAGAATTCGCAGGCAACCCCAGAGGCATCAGCAAAACTCAAGTCCCTCTCCTATTAATGGGATGAGGTTTTATGACTCCATTTCAATTTTGATGCAAACAGCAGTGCCTGGTGTGGAAATACATTCCATTGCTCAGTTACACATTCACGTTCATAGCGTCCAGTGGCTCCCTCTGTCCACGGTCCTGGTGTTTTTCTGCCATTGACACCTCTCTGGTCTTTTCTGCTTCCCCAGCCGCTCCCTACACGCAAGTCTGTTGTTTCATTAGGTGAGACAAATACAGGCACACAGGCCGGGGCCTCTGGGGGACACTGGGAGCCCTGGAAAGAGCTTCCCAGGCATAAACCAGCTGGGTTGACACCAAACCCCTGGGGCTGCTGTTCCCGTGTCCCTGTGACACGGCTTTCAGGTCAACTGGAAGTGGGCCAGTTTCACAGGTGACGCTAGTTGCGAAGCCCAGCGCTTTGCAGAGGGCTCCTGTGATTGACAGTGTGGTGTGAGTGCTAACACTCAGGGAGTTCCCATGCCGGAGAAGAAAAACAAAGCGTGTCACCAAACTGACTCTCCCTCTGCTGTGTCCTCTGTGTGGCTCTGCTCAGTGGAGAGTCACGGTGGGGAGAGGCAGGAGGGTATGCTTTGCTCTGTCTCTGGACACAGTTCATGATGAGCCACCTCCGTCCCTCACGGTCCTGCATCCAAATTCAGGCTCTCTTCACGTGACTTCAGATTTGGGGGTCACATTTCACTTGACGCTGGTTCTCTGACTGAGCGTCCTTTTAAGCAGCCCTGTGCCCGTGTGGTGTTTGTTTTAAGAAAGAGCATCTCCTTCTGGATGCAATCTAGAAACATGGGTCTCAAGGAGAGAAGCAGCCAGTTGTTCCCACCGAGGCCGAGGTTGGGAAGTGTCCGTCCGTCAGCCACCCGCCTCATCGGACCGAGCTGAAGACTGCAGGGTGGCCGCCCAGTGCTGTCACCCGCTTCCTCCAGAGGCCACGAAGGACTAGTGATGTGAAATGAATTTACATGTAGTTACCAGACTTCAGGAGGTCACCCGCCCAGCAAGTGCTGATGTACTGGGGGCTGTCACATGCGCCACAAAAGCCTTCCAGCCTCAGAATAGCCCGACAGAGACTGCTCCCTCTGG
Organism: Arctocebus calabarensis; assembly: GCA_963573935.1. Classification (NCBI taxonomy): domain Eukaryota; kingdom Metazoa; phylum Chordata; class Mammalia; order Primates; family Lorisidae; genus Arctocebus; species Arctocebus calabarensis. Next base: position 25,494 of record CAUYON010061215.1, read on the forward strand.
AGAAATCATTTCTTCAAAGCCTGATGGCATTCTGGAGTGCCCGGCCGTCTGGAGCTGTTCTTCCCCCCTCTCTCTGTCTCTCTCTCTGTCTCTCTCTGTCTCTCTCACACACACACACTGCTAACCAGACCTACCATGGGCTGTCAAAAAAAATCTCTAGATTTTTCTAAATGAAGCAACTTGAAAAGGAGCCCTCGGAATTACATTTCTGTTCAAGCCGAAACCCCCCAGCCGTGAGTAAAACAGAAACCCTGAGATTTTCCCTGTGGTGTGGTCCCAGTGAATTCATCTCACCTCATTTCCTCTGGGCAGTGGGCTGCGCTGTGTGGCAGCACTGGAAGGGACATTGGTCATTGACTGCCAGCCTCTGCTCGGTCTGGGAATCTCTGAGCCTTGACTGCCCACACGGGTCCCCCCACCTCTGCGTGGGTGCCAGGAAGGCAGGAGCCGCCTGCAGCCCCAGTCACGCCTCCCTCGGGTCAGGCCGGGAGCTTTGGGCCTCAAGTGGCTTTCTCAGGCGACCTCTGTCCTCTCCCTGCCTCTGGTCTTTCTCCCGTGCTTAGTTCCCAGGGAAGAGGGACAGTGGCTGCCCCTAAGTCTCACGAGCACCTTGCTTCCTTTGACTCCAGGGAGCTTTCTCAGCTGGCCATGGTTTTCCTGGGTTTCTCCTGTTTGGACCATTTCCAGAATCCAACTTCCCCTTCCCGCCTGGCCTAGGCATCGCCATCCACGGCCAGACGCACATAGAAGCCTCTGAACCCATCACCTTCCCTCTTCCTTTGGGCCTAGGCCTTCGGAGCTGTGAGAGTGTGGGCTGCCCCTGTGGAGACCCCCCAGCCACGCCCCCTTCACTTGGCAGCCGAGCCTGTGTCCTGCAGCAGCCCATGAGGTCTGGTCCCTCGGTGCCTCTTTGACATTATTTTCAACCTACTTGTCCTTGTTTGCGGGTCCCCAACTCTTGACTTCTTGCTGCTCCTTGAACAGGCCAGGCCGAGCCCACCTCAGGGCCTTTCTCAGGGCCTTTGCACGGCTGCTCCTGTGCCCGAATGCTCTTCTTCAAGAGGGGGCATGGCCTGTTCCCTCTCTCCCCTAACTTTGGCTTGAATGTCACTTCTTGTTCTTGACCACTTAATCCACCGCCAGTTCCCTACACTTCATACCCCTCTCCCCTTACTCATTTACTCTTCTAACAAACTAAGTAATTTATTCTGTATTGATTATTGTCTGTCCCTAACCCCGCAGAACAGGGATCTGCACACTTTCTAAAAGCTCAGATACCCAATATCTTAGGGTTGGCGTGGCCATATGATCTCTATTGAAACAACTCTCGGTCCCCGAAAGCAGCTACAGGCTGTATGAAAGGGGATAGGTTCGGGTGCTCTGCCGACCCCTGCACTGGAATATTCTCTCCGTGTAGGCAGAGACTCTTTTGTTGGCACATAGTAGGTACTTGTACTAGTTTCCTAAGGCTGTAATAGCAGAGCACCAAAAACTGGGTGGCTTAGAACAATAGTTCTGGAGGCTGGGAGTCTGAAATCAAGGCGCCAGCCAAGCCACCCTCCTCTGACACCTGTATGGGAAGGAGCCTTCCCTGCATCCTCCAGCCTCTCATAGCCCCAGATGTTCCTTGGCCTGTGGCCCCACAGTTCCCGTCTCTGTTCCCCTGTGGGCTCCCATCATCTTCCTGTACCGGTCTCTGTCTTCCTGTACTGGTGTCCAAATTTCTCCTTTTGACAACATCAGTCCAACTGGATAAAAGCCCAACCTCATCTCCTCATTTTAACTTCATTACTTCTGTAAAAACCCTATTTACAAATAAGGTCAGATTCTGAGGTCCTAGGGATTCAGATCCCAACGGGTCTCTTGAAAGCACACAATCCACCTCACAGCCGTGCTGTGCAATACATGCTGAACGCACGAGTGATTTCGACTGAATTATATTCTTTTCTTGCTGTTGTGTTTTCTTTATACTAATCTTACTATGATTAACCTTGTTCTCTGCAAGTTCTTTCCTTTTAAAAAATGAACAAAAAAATTACACTTTAGCTTCATTCATGTCCTGTGCCCATGTGCTAGGAGACACGGGCATTGGTGGCATGGTGTCTAGTGAAACTGACATGGTGGGTGCCCTTCGGGTTACCCCGTGCCAGGTAGAGTGGGCATCTTTCCTGACATGTGAGTTCTTTCACAGAAATTCAAAGTCACTGAAACAGGAAGCTTTACTAGTAGTGGAATCACTGAAAAGAATAAAAAGAACAATAAGAAAAGTCAGCTGGACTCATTGAGTTTGCTAGAGCTGATTTGCCCGAGTACCTTGGTTCAGAAAGCCTCAGGTTGGAGGTTGCCGTGGTGGCAGTGAGGGATGTGTTCTAGGGACTTGGCAGCACTTCCTCAGAAAACTTTCTGCCTGTTTGCACCAGGGCAGGTGAGCACAGCCTTGTACCTTGGTATGTGAGAGCTTATGAGGTCCTTTCCCATCCTTGACCGTCATAAGCAGGGGGTGGGCTTGTGCCTGTTTCATAGGTTAGGATTCAAGCCAAGGTTACCTGAGTCAAGGTCACTCTTTCTACTTTCACTGGAGCTTGTCTGCTGTTGATTCCCCCACCCCCCCTTTTTTTTTTTAATCCACAGCTTTCTTTATAATTCTCAACCATAAAATTCTCCTTTTTAAAATGTCCAATTCCATAGTTTTTATACATTCAGGGTTGTGTAACCATTATGACTATATAATTCCAGAATGTTTTCATCGCCCCCAGAGAAACCCACATCTTCTAACAGTCATTTTCATTCCCAGTCCCCCAGGCCCTGACAGCAGCTAACCTGCTTTCCTTCTCGGTGGACCTGCCTGTTCTGAACATTTCATGTAAATGGAACCTTAAAACAGGTGGCCCTTTGTAGCTGGTGGTGTTGATTCTTTACTACATCTTGTAAACGTTGTTCAGCTCATGTCAGGGCACCAGACATTTGCTGAATAAAAAGTGGGCTGAGCTCTAGGAGGTGTGTGAAGCAGTCTTTAGTCCTAGACAGCTCCATCTAGTGGGGACCACAGACTCAGAAATGGGATACAAAACCCAGTGGTAGGTATGAGGCTGCAGGTGCACAGATGGTAGCCCAGAGAGGGGCCAGGCCCTGGTCCACGCTGAGAGCTCTGCAAGGTCACAAGGAGTTTGGACAGGTGACTGGTCAGCCTACGTCCTGCAGTCTTACAGAGACACCATCCGTTGTTCCAAAGGTGGGTTGCCTCCAGTTTCTCAGATTTTCTTTCCTTTCTTGATGCCTTCATACAGACCCTTTCTCCCTGCCTGGGAAACTGCTGCACCCTCCTTGCCTCCACCCTCCACTTCCTCTGGTTAACTCTGGCCCATCCCTCAGGTCTAGCCTGAGGATTGTGTCATCAGCAAACTCTGGTCCAGACCAGCCCAGGTCCGTCTCCCGGGCACAGACCCTCACATTTCTCCTTCGTGAGTCTCGTCACAGCAGCAGCTCACCAATAAGGCTGTCATCGTGTAGCATCTGTCTCACTGCTTAGAGCTGTAGGCTCTGGGATGGCAGGGGCTTATCACATGCCCTGGGCCTGGCCCTCAGGCCTGATACCTGCCACAGAGGGAATTCACATGTGTTAAATGAGTGACACCAGTGCTAGGTATTCCAGGCACACTGAGATCCATTTATTTGTCTTTTAATACCGCCAGTTGTATGTTACCATATTTGGGGTAAAGTAGATTTCAAGTGGATTTTTCCCCCCAACAAAGCCTTACTGGTCTCCTGCCTAATTTTCTATTAAGAAGATATGAATGTGATTTTATCAAAAGAGCAATAACCTAGTTGAGGCAATTGGTGACAAGCTCCTTTGTGAGGGAAAGTTATTTTGAGGATACTGTTTACCACCTTTGTCATAGACAAAGCCCTGAAATGGCTCTGCTGAGAAGATGGCTTGGATAGGACTTCCATTGTCCTTGTTACTTAGGATCCCTCCTGGGGCACCTGTGATATCCCATTGTATTCATTCCATTAAATGAGAAAACAGAATTGGCAGGGATCACTGTTCCACACATGCCACTGCGTCAGTAAGCCCAGCAAACATACACAGTAATGGTTTGAAATCTTCTAGTCAATGTCCCACCTAATGAAGAGCTACATTATAGAAGATAGAATAGTGAGGGGTATGATTTCTGGGTTTTGCTCTTTGCTCTGTCCAATAGTCAGTAGCTCAAATGTAGTTGTTGCAGATCATTTTAGATGCTCATAAAAATAACACCCCATGGAGCTGTTTCCTGGGGTCAGAGGAAAAACAAAATCGTAGTGCAACTCAAGGACCTTGAACTAGAAAAAGACCTGGTACATTTTACAGGCTGGTGAAGAGTGTCTTCACCTGAGCAACTTCACTTCGGCATGTTAATTATTCACTGTGGCCCCTACTTTAGAGCTCATATTGCTTTATAATTTCTTGGGTAACAAGTGTTTTTTAAAGTTCATTAGCATTTTACTTAAAGTGCTGTGAAAATATGTCCATGCCAAAAAGGTGAGAACTCTAGATGCGGAGCTGCTGTATGAGAAGGATGGGGGTGTGTCCGGGAGCCCCCAGCAGGCCTGGAGTGGGGCGTGAGAGCAACGGTTTGTGGACATGAGTGATGGACATTATTTCTAGGTCTTATTTTGACATGCTGCATAACATAATCTTCAGAAATAATAAATTATTCTTATCCTAACTCGAGGTGAATATGGAGAACTACATTTGAGACATAGGGAAACTGAGGCTGGGAAAGAGGAAGTGACTCGCCCTGAGGGTCAGAGGGCTGCAGTGTCTTAGCCTGAGCATTCCTCAACGTTTGAGCTGCTTAGTGGGGGAGGCAGTTGCTGGCTGTCTTACAGGGCCCCAGCTGTCTGCGTGGGCAACAGCTCTTCTCATGGGAGTGCATCAGGATGGGTCTGCCACCCGCAGCCCAAGACCTTCTGGTTTCACCGCTGTCTCTAGACCATCCCCTTGCCTCTCTGACCTACCTGGATGGATGGCCACCAGTCTGAGCAGACACTAAACACGTAGTCCTCACCTTTCTGTCAGCCAGGGGCAACGCAGTCACACCGTGTCCCTCGGTTGTGTAGATTTGAGCTCCTCTGTGGAGGAAGCCATGACTTATTCAGTTTCTCCCTTTGACCAGTTAGAATGACTTTTGTTTCTTAGCCATGTTTTATCCCAACCAAGGAAATGACTTATTTTGGGGATGTATTGGCAGAGCTTCTAAATATTCTCATAAATGGGCTCAGTAGGGCAACCCAGGGAATCAAATCCCTGGAACACTCATACTGGAAGACTTGTCAGCCACCATGCGTGTGTTGAATGTTCTTGTGTTATTGATGGGGTACAGAGAAGACCCCCCCAGGACACGCAAAACAGCAGCCAAATCTAGTCCTGAGTTCCTATGTGTCCATTTTCGTTAATGGACTTAATTCTGCTATGAGCAAGGCACTGGTCGAGGTGTTGAGGGAGTAAACAGCTAGCCCTGAAAGGGTCTTGAGACCAGCATTAAACATTAACCAGCTGTATGGTTTGTCATTATTTGCCACTATGATTGCACAGGGGTGGGAGGGCCTGTCCGAGTGTGCACCTGGGACGGCTGGCAAAGGCCAGGGTTGCAGCCTTGAATGACACAGGGGCTCAGTTGTTCTCTAAGCGCAGTGGGAAGGATTCAACCAAGCAGGACAGTGGCCTCAGCTATTTGCACTTGAAAGAAAGTGACTAGCTGCCGTGCCCAGATTCCAAGGGGCAGAGTCTACATACACTCACATTCATGCCGCCAGCACAGAAATGTCTAAAATAAAGGAGCTTTTATTATACTTCTTTGCCAATTTTGCCATTGTAGGTCAATAACATTACATGCACTAAATGACTACCATTGTTTAAGAAAACAAAAAGCTATTTATTACAGAACTTTTGTATGTTTTACTACTGGGCTACAAGCATTACTGAGAGTAGAAGCAATTTCATGAAAGAGACTGAAATATAAAAATATTATTCCCATCCTCAAAAATTCTTCCGATACATCTAGAGTCTGGATACCAAGAATCACAAAGTGATGACAAGTGTGATGTGCTTGTCTGAACACCAAGCAGATTGTTTTCTTGAAAGATCCATTTCCTTGACAGCCGCTTAGAATTTCACCTACCAGAGACACAGGGAAATTAGCGTGTGATTAAACTGAAACGTCCACACAGGGTGTGGCTTCCTGGGAGACTTGCCGCCCTGAGCACTGATCATTAATGGAAACCCTTGCCCCTCACCTGCACCCAGGTGGGCACCCCCTTCACTCAGCCCATGGGCTGGCGTATCCTGAAGGCTGGGATCTCAGAGAATCACATGGTTCTAAAGCCTAGAATGAGCCAGCACTGTGGACCAGCTCAGCTACGGGATCAGGACACCAGAGTTCAAGCCCCGTTCTTCTGGGAAAATTCAACAAGAGAGTATGTGAAGATGGAAACCCCCAACAAAGAATGGCAGTCCAGCGTGTGCCACCCCTAACAGGAGTGCCAAATCTCTTTGTTAGAGGAGCATCTGCACTGCATTAGGATGTTTTTGGCAAGCAAGAATAATCTATAGGGTAGGGCGCAGTGGCTCACACCTGTAATCTTAGCACCCTGAGAGGCCAAGGTGGGTAGATTGCTTGAGCTCAAGAATTCAAGACCAACCTGAGCAAGAGTGAGACCCCATCTATACTAAAAATAGAAAAACTAACGAGGTGTTGTGGCAGGTGCCTGTAGTCCCAGGTTCTCAGGAGGCTAAGGCAGGAGGATCTTTTGAGCCCAAGAGTTTGAGGTTGCTGTGAGCTATGATACTATAGCACTCAACCCAGGGTGACAAAGCGAGACTCTGTATCAAAAAAAAAAAATTCATAGATACATTGTAAAGTGAGCCGTTTTCATGGGGTCTCTATGGGTGCCAACTGACCATGCTTCTTAGCAAGCATTGCCCCTGGGGGGCGGAAGGCCTGCAGGTGCACCCCCCTGCCTCCTCCGCCCCCTGCTTGTACCCCGATTGGTGAGAGTTGTATCTCATTGGAGGGATTGGGCTCTCCTGCCAGAGGTCTGCTGAGTTTGCTGACACAGACATGTCTTAAGATGTTTGATTCACTTTCTCTGTGACCCAGAAGGATTATTTCATCCCTGAGAAACCACTTTACTACGAGGCAGAGACCAGTGTGCCCGCTGGGTTTCTATGGCACACCAGCAATATTGCAGGGGTCCAGAAGGAATTTGCTAAAGAGAAATTATAGCCCCTGAGGATATTTAGATCCATTTGAATTCCTCTAGAAGTTAGAATTGGTTTTAAGAATCAGGAATACAAATCTGAATCCATGCAACGTTCAGACATCAGCTAAAAGAATAAAGAGAAGAGAGACTCAAGTGCTTATTTTTGAAATGTTTAAATGCTACAGATGGTGACAGTTTGCAGTAGCCACCAGGATTTATATCTCCAATGTTGTTCCCCTGTTTTTAGTCTTTGGGGGGGGGGGTTTCTTGACATATGCAAATTAGTCACTCCAACAGATGGGAAAAGTGCATTCTGGGAAACATAACTGGCCATGCTGGAGAGAGTGGTAACTTACCCATGTCTCCTGTTCTGCTCTTCCCGCCTAGATTCCTTTGTCGGTGGCATCATCGGCCTCATTTTTGCCTACATCTGCTACAGACAGCACTACCCGCCTCTGGCCAACACAGCTTGCCATAAACCATACGTCAGTCTCCGAGTCCCAACCTCGTTGAAGAAAGAGGAGAGGCCCACGGCTGACAGCGCGCCCAGCTTGCCTCTGGAGGGGATCAGCGAAGGCCCTGTATGACTGGTGTCCTGGGAGGACAGCCGCTGAGCCTGGGCACGCTCTTCCACCCTGATGTCATAACACAATAGAAAAGGTTTTCCCTAGTGTGTTTCTCATCAGTCGTTTGTCTGAGTTATCCTCCTCCTGCTTCAGTTCCCCTGGTGGTCTTCCTGCTGCTCTCAATGCCTTTCTTTCAATTCTTGCATTTGCAAGGGAAGGACACCTGGAACATTCCCGGAGAGACGTGTGGAAGGAGACTGCAGGGTGGGGTTGGGCAGCTCAGCCAGTTCCGCTGTCTGAAATGATTGCTGTAGTGGCCGCCTTCTCATGTTTTCGTGGTTGTGAAACTTAATAAAACCTCCCACCTGGAAGGCTTGGTGTTGGCCGCCGAGTGCAGCGAATGTCATTCAGAGACGCAGTGGGTTTCACAGCGAAGGCCCAAAGCCGCTCTGGCTATAGGTCATTCCAGGCACTGAGCTTGGAAGAAAGGCTGAGCAGCTTTCTGAGCCATCAACTTCTCATAGCATGTGTCTCTGAAATGGATTTGAAACCCAGCCCCGCAACCTTAGCATCTCCAGGGCTTTTTGAATCATTCTGTCAAGCAAACGAGATGAATCACATCACAGACCTCCTCATGGTACAGAATGTTCTGCGGGCAGGTGGGGATCACTGCTGTTGTCTGAGGACTCTGGGCACAGAATCCTTCCAACCTTGTGGTCTAGGTTATGGGCCACTATGGTAGCTCAACCTATTACAGGGAATTTTGGGGGGAGGAGGGTCTTACTTGGCCCCTGCAGGATGTGACTACTCTCACAGATCAGGAAATCTGGGCCTTGAGTCTCAGCTCTCTACTAGAGCTGAGAAGCGGCTTCAGGGTAAGAGTTGTTCCCCTGTACGATCCGAGTTTTGCAGAGCTCTGCTCTAAGAGTTCTTGGAGTGGCGATGTATCCCTGTTCCATTTAGCAGGAACTGTTTCTGTGTGGTGAGGCTCTGGGAGAAAGCGCAAAAACAGAGTCAGAAATGCACCGTCTCCCCTCGGCTCTTTGCCCTGTTGAATGCAGCCAGACCCCATGAACCTTTTCCAGTCTGAGTGTGTAGCATGTGGCTCCTTGACCAGCTTGGTTTTTTCCAAAGCAGTGAACATTCCCCTTATCCAATGCTGACGGGAGGTACCATGGAGTTCTGCAGGTGCCTGGGCATGGATGCTCCAAGGTGATGCAAATTGGGTGTCCAAAGAGTGTCACTTTCCAGCAGTTAGAAGAACAGACTGCATTTTGGAAGACCCAGGTGGTCGTATAAATTGTCAGCTGAGCAGCTCTGGGCTGGGTGTCCAATGAGAAGCATTCCGATGTCTTTGATCAGCCATTTCTGCTGCTTAACCCTGGAGTGCCTTCTAGAGACCATGTGCAGTGGGTCCCAGGGCAGCCCTCTCCACCTGCGAGCCTTCTGAGCTGGCTTGGGCACAGAACCCTGTGCTTGTAGGAGAAGGGAAAGCTTAAATTGATTTCCACCTGAAGTCAAACCATTGATTTTTAAAAATTACGGCAGTTTATACTGGCAGGCAACTTTGAGAATGAATGTGAGATACTTGGAAAGCTAAATCATAGCAATTCATAAAACATAATTTTAAATCCAAAGCTAAAATTTATAGACTATTAGAAAAATCAAACAATATTCAGATTTAACTAAACATTCCATAATTTTAAAAAAATAAAACCAAAAGTAGAAATGCAAGAAAAGGATCCAATGCTACTGTTAAAAAAAAAAAGATGTAACTCATATATTTTGCAGTTGATTCTGCAGTGGCATGCTAGAGGAAAGTGAAAGGTTTATGCTTCAGTTAAGGATGATTTAACATTCTGGACCATAAATGTAAATTTAATATAAATACTTCCATTCACAGGAAGGACTCTGCAAAGTAACAGGATATTGTTAATGCTTATAATGACATTGAAAGTCCTAAGATAGGCCATGTAAAAGCTTTGATTAAAATGTGATTAAAATTACAAAAGACATAATAACATGTGTGGCAGGATCCTCAGGTGTCGGGATTAACAGTGGAAGCTAGTTCACAAAGGCAGGTGTTTTTGTGCATCCATATGTTTTAATTTCATGCACTATTAGAGTGAAGTCAATGTGAAAGTACAATGAACCACTAAAGTGGCCATGAATGAGGACATTTGTTCCTTAGTCCCTGGGCCTTTTTGGATATGGGGTTATGAATTCAAGGCACATGATGTGAACAGCCAGAGTGCACCCTGGAAGCTGGAGCTGCAAGACTTTTCTTTCTTTGCTGAGCAAACCTGCTGAGAGTCCACTGTAGAAATTAGCAGTGACAAAGACAGATACCTCCAGGGACCAGGAAAGGAGGTCAGTGAAGACATCAGGGCCATTAGGGACGAGTGGAGACTGTGGAGAACTACAGACAATACACGTGCCCAGGGAGGTGCCCTGACCCATCTTAGCTCCATGTTGCTGTCACCAGGTAGGGAGAAAGCCCAGTGTTGCCAGACCTTCTGAGTTTTCAGGAGAAGTGAAGAAGCTACATTTTTATGTAGAATTCTTGATTCTACAACAATTTACATTGAGATGCTTTAGGATACAATTAAGAAAACATTAAGCTTAGTTGAGACTTATTAATATTAAAAATAATAGGAAACTGAAAGGTAAAGGGTCTCATGGACTTCCAGCCCTTTCCATCCTCTTGCTCTACCATTTTCCATAAGCTTTCCTCACATCACAAGGTGGCTGCAGCATCCCTAAGATCACATCCTCATCCAATTGTGCTCAAAGGCAGGAAGAAATGTTCTCAGTCATGTGACAGATAAACTCTATTTTTAAGGATCTCCCTTTATGAGGGAAGAAAATGTTTCCCACCTAAGAAAAATTTCCTTTACTTTCATTGCCTAAAATGACATTATTTGGCCACCCCTGGAAGTAAAGAGGCTTAGAAGAGTGAGTATCTGGAATTTTCAGGCTCTTTGTAGGATGTGGATTCCACTTGCTTGGAAAGGGGTTGAAGAATAGCTGTTGGATTGATGATGAGCTGCATCTGTGACAGCACCTAATGTGTCTAATGAAAAAAACAAAAACTACACATGGGTGAAATAAAGTGTAGAGCAGGCTGTTTGCAGTGTCCCTTAGGGATCTCATGGCTTCTTGTTGGGTTTGAATTAGAGCAGAAATTCTGGCTCTTCTCTCAACTTCTGTAGCCCAAATGAATTGCCTTCTAAAGAGCTTTCTATCTAAAGCCATCCACTTGTTGTCTGGGCATACTCCAGCTCCCAGAGAGTTTTGGCACATTCTTTTCCCCAACTCCTTGATCTTCAAGACACTGTCCTTTCCTTCATCCCAACATTCCCTCACCTCCCTTTAGTGTATCACTGAGGATTTGTTCCATTCTTTCCAGTTCACTGTCAATGGGTCACCTCTGCAGTTATCTGCTTCCTGTTTATCTAGAGTTGACCCCCCTTGGAAAGGCTCTTCCTTTACTGGGAGACATCCTAAAACACAGGGGTAATGTCCCAGGGTCAGTGAATGCCAACCCACACCTACCCTCCCACTCAAGCCAACTGGTCAAAGGGAGACACCTGGCCTCGGTGAGCTGATCTGGGTCTCAGTCCTGGAAGCTGAAACAGAGCTAAGCTAACCTAATGGCAGCCTCTTAGAGAAGATAAACATATGCCCCTATGTCCAGGTATGTGCAGGGACCCCCATTTGCTGCCTGCCTGGGATGGTTGCTTAGCTTTCAGTCCTATGAAGCACCTGGAGCCCACCAGTGTACACATGGCTTTCCCACTAGAGTCGCTTTCTGTTGCTTACAACCAAAACATCTCCTAAGCAAGAACTTTAATTTCAGCTCCCCAGATATGAAGGGGAGCTTACAGAGCATTGCATCTGTAATTCAGGCTTCAAAATTCCACTCCCAACTTTCAAAACAGCTCTCCAAAGGTTAGTTCATCCATCACGCAAACCCAAGCTGGAAATTTCAGAGAATGCCTGGCAGGTAGTTAATCTAAACTGGAATGTTCCCCCAAGCCGTTAGCATTTGTTGAGTCCAAATTCTGGCACACATACGAAACTGAACACTCAGCTCCAGCAACTAAAGTGAGAAAGGCCTGGCAGAGTACTTACATCCTTTTCTCTAGCCCAAGTTCAAAACAAACTAAAACAAAAGCCACTTTCCTAAATTTTAAAAAGCAAAATGCCTATTTCAGCGTAAAATTTACCATAAATTTTAAAGATGTGCTGCTTCGTTAGGGAGTATTTTTGCCCTCACATGTGTGTTTGTGTTTATGCCTTTAGAACTTTGATGGGCGTGGGCTATCTTTTCTCATCATATCTCTTGCTTAGGGACCTGCTCCTGTCAAGAAGAACTGTTAGGATATTAGAAAATGCCCTTGATAACCTGTGGCTATACCTATCCTAGTACAAAGAAGTCCGGTCTCAATTAAGATCAATACTTCACTGTAGTTTGCACCATTGCTGCTGTCTGAGGAATAGAGGAAATTGAGAACTAGAATTCCAAGAGCACCAGTTTTGTGTTTTTGTTTGTTTTTTATGCAAGGGAAGGAAAAAAAAGAGATGGCCTCATGCCACCCTATGTCAAAGGATGTTTCACAGAACTAGTCCAGTTTTGCAAAAAATATAGTATAATATAGGGGTGATTGACAGATTCTAAATTTCCCTCTTAGAGATCAGTAACATGTTAAAGTCACTGAAATGAACTGCAGCAAAGAAATGGACCCTGAAACGTGCCCCTTTTCATTCTTTGAGGACACCTTTAAACACCAGTGCCTTGGAGTGATGCTGCTGGGACTGACTGCCAGTGGGTTTCTGGCAGTGGCTAGGAGGAGTAATAGTGCTCCCAGCAATGATGAGAGAGGCACCTCAACACAGCGCATGCTGCATGGTGAGGGAGCCCCAGTGGTGGCTTCTCTTCTTGTCTGGCCCTGGAAAGATCCCTGGATTGACACAGACCACACTCACAGATGCCCTGGGGTCCTCACATGCTGGGATACTGAACAACTGCTTTGCCCACATCTATCCCTCTGCAAGGCTAGCAGGAGAGCATGGGGAGCGCTTAGAATGGGCCAGGCAGCCCTCACATCAGCTGACACTCAACCTGGAGCAGTGGCTCCAGACCTATGGGCCTGTCTGCATCAGCGAAATGGTTCGAGTAACACCAACTTACAGGATGGTTAGTGATCAAGACTGTAAGACATCAGACCATGACACTTGAAAATAGCAGGAATCCTGGAGTATCTGAGGATTTAGAACCAGCTCCCTGGCCCCAGAACTCCCTGTTTTAGTCTGAGCTGCTGTAACAGAATGTCTACTGGGAGGGAGACTTATGAACAACGAAACTTTATTTCTTAAAGCTCTGGAGCTGGGAAGTCCAACAAAAGCAAGGGCCCTGCAGATTTGGTGTCTGGTGAGGGTTTGGGGGGGTCCATAAGCCACTGTCTTTTTGCTGTATCTTCACATGGTGGAAGAGGCGAGGGAGCTCTCTGGGGTCCCTTTTATAAAGGCACTAATTCCATTAATTAGGGCTCCACCCTCATAACCTAATCACTTCCCAAAGGCCCAACGTCCTTATATCATCACATTGGGAATTAAGATTTCAACAAACGAATGGGTTCAGTCCCCAAAGAGTACAAAGTCGTTCAGATACTAGCAGGAGAATTTCACGGGCAATGTTGTTAGGGTAATCAAGTATTAAAGCTCTAATTGAATCATAATCCCTCTTCTAATTGCTGCTGCCACCAGTAAGCAATAGTACAATTTATCCTCTTAGGGACCCCAGGTTTCCACTATAAGAAGGTTGAATTAATATTACACTAAAATGCACTGTGTTGATTTTTATAAGGACTAGTATCTCCAAGAGGTGCTCAAGATATGTCAGAAGTCACTATAGCCACAGGGCGTTTGGGAGAGAAGGGGCCACCTGAAGCCAAGGCAGGGCGGGACGAGCAGCTTCCAGGGTGCTAAGGGGTGAGAAGCTCACGCACACCAAGCCTTACTCTGTATCAAGCCTCCCAAAAGAAAAAGAGCGGGAAGGGGGCACAAAACCCCCAGCTGTCCAAGGAAGAGTCAGCTGAGCCAATGGATACTTGAATTATTGGAGAAAAGTGTGAAATAAGAAAAAAACAAAACAAAACACAAAAGGACTCGAAGGACTCCTGAGTCTCCTAAGGATGACAGAATGTTTGGGTTCAGGTAAAAACAGGTCTGGCAAAAGGTGCTGTACCCGGGTACCAGGAGTGGGCAAAGAGTATTCAGTAAGGGTAGGGCTGGCTTCAGCGAAAGGGGAGTTTCAGGAAGCAGCCAGCCCAAATTTATTTTAAAAGAGAATCAGATACCCCTTGCACACACGTGAGCACACACACCCAAGAGGTTGTCTGGGGCTGAGTCTTTTTCTAGCTCTCTGGAAGCAGACGTTGTAGAACATTCCGTTCTTGAGCTGGTTATCCTGGCCTCCCAATCAGCTGTGATCTGCAGCCACACCCCCTGCTAATCACTCACAGGGGGAAAGTCTAAGCCAGTGTTTGTTCTTTCATCTCGTAGCACACTTGAACTGTATAGTTAAACTTCCATGGCACACTTAAATTAAGTTGATCAAAAAAAAAAAAAAGCAAAAGAAAGAACATACTTACTGTGCTTTGAACTTCTTTTGAAAATAATTCATGTAAATTGTGGTACGTGTACACCATGGAATACTATGCAGCCTTAAAGAAAGATGGAGACTTTACCTCTTTTGTGTTTACATGGATGGAGCTGGAACATATTCTTCTTAGCAAAGTATCTCAAGAATGGAAGAAAAAGTATCCAATGTACTCAGCCCTACCA
>CAUYON010061216.1:0-55000 GCA_963573935.1 Arctocebus calabarensis
GAGGGGAGGGGGGAGTATGGGTGGAGGGAGGGCAATTGGTGGGATCACACCTACGGTGCATCTTAGCAGGGTACTGGGGAAACTTATTAAATGTAGAGTATCAATGTCTTTATATAGTGATCAAGAAAATGCCATGAAGGCAATCTGTAACAGTACGATGAAAACATTTCTGAATGTATATGAATCATGCCCTATGATTGCACCAATGTACAGAATTATGATTCAATAAAATTATAAAAAAGAAAAAAAAACCTGAAAAAAAAAAAAAGAAAAGAAAAATGAAAAGTTCAGTAATCTAGAACTATAAGGGAACTTTCTCAACTTAATAAGGAGCATTTACAAAAAACCTCCAGCTAGCATCATACTTAGGAGTGGGAAACCAGAAGTTTTCCTGCAAAGAACAAGGCAAGATTATCTTCTATCACGATTGCTTTTCAACATCATTCTGGAAGTCCTAGCTAATAAATTAAGACAAGAAAAGGAATAATAAAGCTGTCTTAGTTTGTAAATGACATAGGTAGAAAATAGGAAGAATTGGTGAGAAAAAAAACTCCTGTAATTCAAAAGTAATAATAGCAAGACTGCATACACAAGGCAAATTTACACAGTCACTTTCCTATGTACCAGCCATGAACAAGTAGAATTTCAAGAGAAGAACAAAGTACCACTTACATTGGCCCCCCCCAAACAAAGTACTTAGGCATAAACCTGATAAAATATGCATAAGACCTATATGAAGAAAACTACAAAACGCTGATGAAAGACATCAAAAAATTAAGTAAATGGTGAGATATTCTGTGTTAATAAATAGAAAGACAATATTGTCAAGAGACCAGTCCTTTCCAACTTGACCTATAGATTCAATTATATGCCAGTTAAAAATCCCAGTAAGTTGTTTGGTAGATATTGATAAATTGACTCAAAGGTTTACTTGGAGAGGCAAAATATTCTGAAAAGCCAACACAATATTGAAGAAAAATGAAGTTTGGAAACTGATAGTACTTGACTTCAATGCCTATTATAAAACTGCAATAATCAAGATAATGTGGTATTGGCAAAAGAATAAAGAAATAGATAAATGAAACAGAACAGAGACCCATGTACATACATTCAATTGATCTTTGACAAAGTGGTAAAAACAGTAGTCTTTTGTACAAGTGGTGCTAGAAAAACTAGATTTTCGCAGAAGAGAAAAAAATGAATTTAAACATAGACCTTACACCTTCCACAAAAATTACCTCAAAGTGGATCATATGCCTAAATGTAGAACACAAAACTATAAAACTCTTAGAAGATAACATAAGAAAAAATCTAGGTGAGTTGATGATAACTTTTCAGATATAAAACCAGAACGTGATCCATGAAGGCCCAGGTGCAGTGGCTCATGCCTATAATCCCCAAGTCATTGTGCTTCCTGATATTTACCTAGAGGTTGAAAACTTATGTCCATACAAAAACATACCCCCAGATATTTATATCAGCTTGTTTTATAATTGCCAAAATCTGGGAACAACCAAAATATTCTTCCATAGGAAAATGGATAAACAAACAGACATACATCCAAAGAATGGACTATTATTCAGCATTAAAGATATGAATTATTAAGCCATTAACAGACACGGAGAAAACTTAAATACATATAACTAAGTTTTAAAAGCTCATCGGAAGAGGCTACATGCTTTATGATTCCAGCTACAGTTATGCATCACTTAATGATAGGTATATAATCTGAGATATGTGATGTTAAGTGGTTTCATCATTGTGTAAACATCTTAGTGTGGACTTATGTACACCTACGTGGTATTGCCTACAACACATCAATGTTAGAAGGCCTGTGCTCCTGTATCATGTTACAGTATGTTACTGTACTAAATACTATAGACACTAACACAATGGTAAGGGTAAGTAGTTGTGTATCTAAGCATATCAAACATGGAAAAGATACAGTGAAAACTCTATATTATAGTCACATGGGAGCACCATCACATATACGGTCCATCTTAACTGCATATGATATTCTGAATAGGACAAGATTATGGAGACAGCTAAAATACCAGTGGTTGCCAGGAGTACCAGGGACTAAGAGGGAGGGAGGAATGAAGACCAGGGAGTATTTTTAGAGCAGTGAAAATGATCTGTTCAATACTATAATGGTGGATACATGTCATTATAAACTTTTTCAAACCCATAGGATATGCAATGCCAAGAGTGAACCCTAATGTAAACTGTGAACTTGGAATGATAAAGATTTGTCAGCCTAACCAATGTATCATTGTGGTGGAGGGTGTTTGTAATGGGGGAAGCTATACATGGGTAGGAGTAGGGAGTTTATGAGAAATTTCTTTATTTTTTTTCTTTTTTGAGACAGAATCTCACTATGTCGCCTTTGGTAGAGTGCTATGGCATCACGGCTCACAGCAACCTCAAACTCTTGGGCTTAAGCAATTCTCTTGCATCAGCCCTCCAAGTAGCTGGGACTACAGGCACCTGCCACAATGTCTGGCTATTTTTTGGTTGCAGTTGTCATTGTTGTTTAGCAGGCCTGGAATGAGTTTGAACCCGCCAGCCTCGGTGTGGCTGGCACCGATACCACCATGGTATGTGCGCTGAGCCATGAGAAATTTCTTTACCTTGTATTTTGCTGTAAACCTAAAGCTACTCTCATATATAAAATGTATTTTTTAAATGAAAAAGAAGGTAGAAAAAGCTTCCTAATTCGGCATGTACTTTTTTATTACAGAATTTGAGTTTAATAATTAAAATAAACAGAACACATAAATCAAAGCTCTGCCTACATGGAAAAATAAGACCAACATAATGAAATAAGTTCAAAACAACACATGAAAGCATAAGACAAAGCATCAATTTTGTCTTCAAGAAGTTGACAGAAGAGCTCAAAATATAAGAGATGTTGTTTTGCAATGATATCCAAACTTTATTTTTATGTACACAGAAGGAAATTTAAATATTCATGCAATTACATCTTTGTCAAATATAAATGTGTTCCTTCATTTGCGGATTATGGTTTTGTTTATAAAAATGGCGCTTGACATTTTTTACAGTATGGTAATGATAATTCATTCTGAAAATTTTAAGACAAATATTTTCTTACCAATGCAGTTCATCTCTTCTTGGAATCACAGCTGATTTTTCTTTTGCTTGATAGAGTTAGAAGTGAAATATCTGATTCTACTTCCCACAAACAGATCACATAATTGATTGTATTTCATTTTGCACCTGAGTCATGCACACATTTGATGGGACAGCTTCATCTCCATGAATAAAGTCAAGAGAGCATAAGACAAAACAGTTATGTAAAGAACATCCCACTATAGCAAATACAGAAACAGCAAAAGTTAACCAGAAATCTATGTTAGAGGGTAAAACTCCTTCAAATAATGATCTAATATTAATATTATATTTAGGACTCATATATTTTCACCATCACCTTTAGAGCTGTATATAAGGAGATTTGGGGGTGGAGTTTCATGTTCTCTTTTTCTTCATCCATTGTCCAATTTTGGTGGTGGTGCTTGTGTCACTAAAGCACTGCTACTCAGTTTCTTGTCCTTTGTTCTTGTTATTCTCGTTAGTGCACAGAGCATTTCTCAGTTTCTTAATGCTCCTTGCAAGTATCTACGTGTATTGAAATTGGAAGACCAGCATCTTAGCAACTGACTACTCTATAATTTCTCTTTCAGGAATTTTCATCCTTTATTGTTTATGTAATCAAAAACATACAATATTTTTAAATAAAAAATAAAATAAAATTACTTGTAAACTTATCTCCCAATGGGATTGCAACAATAAAAAAAAAAGGTGGGAACATTCTGAGAGTACCAGGTGAGTGGGCAATTAAGAAAACGTTTTGTCATGTCTGTACTTCAGATCATGACCCCCGTTATCCCCTCAGAGATGTTATCAGATGGAGTCAAGCAAGCACGTATTTTGTTTCCATGACACAGACAGCATCTCCACTCCACTCATATCCAAGCCCCACCACAAGACTTGGATAAATTTACATCAGGAAAACAGGAAAATTTCTGCAGGCAAAAAAGAAAGGACCTACTTCTGATATTGATCAGAGCTGGTGGGTTAAAATAATCAGTAAATTGTTCAATATGATCATGTTTGCTCTTTCAGTAGGGGCTCATTATTCAAAAATGATTGTAGAATTCATATCACTAGATTATTTGTTTTTTAAATTCTCTTCTTATACACAGTAAACATGTTGAAATTTTTACAGTGCTTCATGCAATTCCAATGCACCCACATGGATCTCTTGATCAGAGATTTCCTGCAAGAGGAACATTCACATGGCTTCCATTGCCTCCCGGATTGAAATATTTGAACACGCACAGCACAGAAGAGATTTGAGTGTAAATCAAAATACACCATAATTTGCCTTCAAAAAAAAATTCTATAAACACTAATTTATCTCTTAGTGAAAATTTTCTGGATTACCTTTGGTTGATCTGAGGGACAGAAAATGCCTGTAAGTTTCTTTGGTTAATTCAAAGAATACTTGTGTTCTCCATTCCTGCTTCCCAGCCAATTTTTTTTCTGGTACCTAAATTCTTGATGATCATTTTTGCTGATATTGCTCTAGAGGTATTTATTCACTTGATACCTAAATTTGACATCAGAATTAGTGGCATCAGGAAAGCTACATTTGTTAAAGGTAAAAGTTAATAAAACATACTACAATAAATAAAGCTTACTCCACACTTTCTTTTAAACAACATACTTCCATTTTAGAGAAGTGTACTTTTGTTAATTATATGTGATTTCTAGAAAGGGAGGACAGAGTTTTACTTTGTTTTTAGAGTGTATTAAATTATGAAAATTCACATTTCTTTATAAACACCATTCTGCTGAATATAATCAGATAATATTCTATGGCACATTATTTTGTGATTCATACTTTTGCTTAATCTTCACACAAGGTCCTTAAGGATTATTCAAATATACTTACATATCACTGCACTGCTTAATTTAATCAATTCTGTTAGAGACTTGAAACAAGTCATTCCTATTTATTGGGAATGTGGTTTAGCTAGTTTAAAAAAAATAACATATCTTCCATGAAGACATTATAGACATTTTACCACATTTGATAAATACTGACATCATGAAACTATACATAGAAATTATGAAACAATCCTTTCGCATGCACTGTGCCTGTTGGAAAAAAAAAAAAAAACTTTTCAGCACTTGAAATTTCAGGTAAGCTAAGTTTTTTTGAACCAATGGTATCCATGTGATCTTGCAGAATCAATGGTTCAGTACTGTGTAAAAATGGGTAGTAATTATATTAGTTAATTTCATGTAAAGTATTTAGGCCGGTACCTGATGCATAGTAAGGACTAGGCAAATACCTGGTATTAGTATAAACTTAATCATGTAGAAAGTCTTTTCTGCTCCCCCATTTCAAAATAGCAAAGTTTTGTTCTTGTCTTACAAGCCACTTTGTTGCCACAAACAGGAAACTCCCCTCATTTCAAAGTGATAACTTTCCTTAAATTTCTCTTTGGCTATTCATAGTTCTGCCTGGTATTTTCTCCCTCCAATTCTCAGCTGAGTTCTAAGCAACAAAGGCAGATTCTCCTATCATGGCAATGAACTCTAGGCTTTGTATGCCAGTAGGGTGTTTTGTATCCCTGTGAAATTGACACGTTAGACTTCAATATTCATTGTGTGACATACTTAGAAAGTATGTGACTTATGTGGAACTTAGGACCCCTTTTCAAAATGACACAAAACGACTTAATTAGCAAAGTACTTTCCTGTTTAAGAAAAAAAAAAGTTCTTTGTTTTAGAATCGTCCTAGAAAGCTGAGGTCTCTCAACTTACACTTTGCAACTACATAAGCACCTATCTCATTTGTATACTGCTGCAAGACCATGCAAAACTGAACTGAAGTTCCAAATTCTAACCCTAAATATTTCTCTACTTTGAAGATTACAGATATGTTGGAGACTGTTTGCCAGTCAAGAGCACAAAAAGCGACATTCTATTTTTAGTTATTTTAAGCTTCAAACTTGGGTTAGCCTTTACTAGACTCAATAACAAAGTGACTAATACAGTATGATATATTTATTTTTAAATGTTTATCACAGTAATGCACTTGATCTTGCTCAGCTCAAACTTCCCATTTTCTCATTTTTCTTTTCTAATTTTTCCATTGCTTTCTAATTTATTCATGCTTTTCTATTCTTAACAAATTAATCTTTCCCTAATTACCTTACTGTCTTTTTTTTTTTTCATTTTATCATCTCACTCCATGACCAATAGGGATTTAGATTCAATCTTTGTGTATTCAACAAACATTTCTTGGGCATTCTTCTGGATAATCTCTTTGCCCCTCCTTGCCCAATTTCCATTCTTCTCCATGCTCTCATTGCCCTAGAAGTCTGAGCTTTATGGTCTGGATCAATTGGGCTCTAGTTTCTCTGTCTTACAATCAGCTTTGTCTAGTGGTACTGGGATAAGATAAGACTTTGTGATTGAAGCTTACCCGACTTCAGCCAGAGCCCCTATAAGGAAGCAGAACTTTCCCATAGGCAGAAATATTTCTCCATATTCCAATAACCCCTCGCTCCCCTTTCTCCTCTGGTTTAATCATGGGAACAGCTCCTCTCTTGTTAATTCACTTAACGCTATCCATATCCCATAAATAAATTCTTTAATAAATCTCAAAAATTCTCTCAGTAAATGCACCATCTATTACCTGATAGAGAAAATTGTGTACTGTGTACCTATTTCATACCTGATTTCATGATATGAAAATGTTTTGTGGAATCCCATGAATAAGATGATAATGTGTAATTTTTATACATAAAGGAACAGAGAGACTCAGAAGACTTAATAAACATGCTCAGACATTCAACTAATATATAACACAGTCAAAAAACTGAATCAAGGTTCTCACTCAAGGAGAAGTACACCTTTTCCTATAACTGTACCTTGGTAATATCCATCAGTGAATATTTAGTGACAGTCTACAACATATAGCAATGTATTGAAACTGTATCCAGATAAATTTATAGGTGTACAGGAACAACAGAGATGTGCTTGAGCACATTTTGACCAAGAGTCTTTATTACACACCAGTAAGGGTTCACATTTTTCTATGTTGGCATCAATACTGAATTTAAGGACCACCTCTTGAACATTCTAGGCTTCTGTAGGTGTCATTTTTATGGCCTTTAGAAACATCAGTATTAGAATTCGTTTTGCTTGTCCTTAAGAAACATGTTATGATAAAAATTCTTAAATGATTGAACAAATGGATAGGTATACAAGATGAGATCAGAGGAGATGTCAGACTATATACAAGTAGATATGGGGATGAAGGGGTAGAGACACCTGACATAGATCCAGACACTGTTCATAGAGATACAATGTTCATAGAGAAAACACACTTTACCCAAAGCTCACTGAGCCAGTCAGGTGGCTATACCAGGGGGTAGAATCTAATGAGGCATGATAGCTTCTGAAGCTCAATGAAGTCGTGGGGATCATCTGGAAAATTATTCACATACAGCTAAACTGTAAGTTCTGAAAGATATGAAGAGCAAAAGAGCAAAAATTAGGTCCTAATTCAAAATAATAGGTACTCTTCAGATTTATTATGGGGAATAAATAAAATAATATTTGCAAAATATGCCACCCAGTGACTAGCACGAAATATATGTGTAGATATGAAATGCTACTGACAGTCATGCCTCTCATGAAATGGATCCAAGATGTTGATTGGACCTGAAATATAGGACTACTAGATGTTAGAGATCTTAGCCAGAATAAAAAGAATATTGAGGCTCAATGCCTGTAGCACAGTGGTTACGGAGCTGGCCACATCCACCGAGGCTGGCAGGTTCAAACATGGCCCGAGACAGCTAAACAATGACAACTGGCAACAACAACAACAAAAAAAAACAACAAGCAGGCATTGTGGGGGTGCCTGTAGTCCCAGCTACTTGGGAGGCTGAGGCAAGAGAATCGCTTAAGCCCAACAGTTTGAGGTTGCTGTGAGCCGTGACGTCAAAGCACTCTACCCAGGGCGACATAGTGAGACTGTCTCATCAAAGAAAAAAAAAAGAAGAAATAAAGAAAAGAAAAAAGAATATTGAGAATCAAGGCATGAATTGATACCATGGCTCAAAATGAGCCTCTGTGCTACAAACAGGAGAGCATCACACAAGATGGGAACAGGGACGCCCTTCCTCAGGCCTCTTTCCACAGACACTTTGCTTCCCTTTGCGACTACACTAAACCCAAAATTTATGACTCTGACAAAATTTATTTTCCCTTCACCTAATCTGTGACCTAGAATCAACTGTTCCTTTCTATAAACATCCTTATTTTCAAAATTAAAATTTTATTAAAATTTCAGATGTTAGGAAACCTGATGACATAATTTGTGATGAGCTAAGAATGACTTTTAGATTTAACATCTTCACCTCGAGATGTTTTTTAAAACAAGAAGTAGTCTTTACTTGAATAAAATGTTAACATTTGGGTGAACCACTCCCATGGATTGTGGAACATCCACTTGTAAACATAAACAACAGAATGAAGATAAATTTTGGTATGTTTGTGAAATGGTTAATTTCAGGCAACTTGACTGGACTAAACAATGCCTTTAGAGCTGGTAAAGTATCATTTCAGAGAAGACTGGCATGTAAGTTCATGGACTCAGGTGGGCAGATCCAGCCTTAGTGTGCATGGGCACCATCCAATCAACTAGGGTCCTGAATAAGACAGAAAAGGTAGGAATCAAAGGTGATTTCCTTTCTTTTCCTCTACTGGGGCTGAGATGCTCTTCTTCTCCTACCCTCGGCCATCAGTACTCCAGGATCTCTGGCCTTTGGATTCCTGGGCTTTTGCAACAGCCCTCTGGGTTCTTAAGACCTTGGCTATGAACTGAAGATTAGCCTGACCACTGGCTTCAGGGTCCTGAGGCTTTCTGACTTGGACTCAGGACACGGCCACTCCCAGCTTCCCTGGCTCTCCATCTTTCACGTGGGCCTATCATGGGACCTAATCCCCCCTAATCCACAATTGCATGAACCAATTTCCCTAACACATCCCTTCTCTTCCTATTAGTTGTACCTCTCTGGAAAGCCCTGACTAATATAGCTTGTAAAGGATGTTGCCTCCTAGACCTCTATGGGAGAAGAGCATCCAGAAGTTTTAAGAATTATGTTTCCATTCATGCTTTTGTGAGGATTATCAACCTCTCTTAATGGAAAAAGAAATTTTAGTTAAGTTCAAATAAATTATTAAGGCTGGATGTGGTGGCTCACGCCTATAATCCTAACATTCTGGGAAGTCAAGACTGGGGGTTGCTTGAGCTCAAGAGTTTGAGATCAGCTTGATCAAGAGCGAGAGTCTGTCTCTACTAAAAATAATTGGGCGTTAAGGCAGGTGCCTGTTGTCAGAGTTACTGGGGAGGTCAAGGCAACAGGATCATTTGAGCCCAGGGGTTTGAGGTTGCTGTGAAAAATGATGCCACAGCACTCTATCAAGGGCAACAATGTGAGGCTTTATCTCAAAAAAAAAAAAAAAAAAAAAAAGAGAGAGAGAGAGAGTGAGGGAGAGAGATATTAAAACAATGCTAACTAAAATAATATATAATTTTATTCACCTTATTTCCACTTAATATGTAGGATTTTTAGGCTTGTCTGTGCTCAAGCCTATAAATTTCCAGGTTTACAGTCTGTATTTGCATACTAGGGTATGCAATTTACAGTATATATTTTAGCATCTGGGTACCCAGGATGTGTTATTCTATGATTGACTGAGTAAAATCTGTTATTGCAAAGACTAAATAAGATTAATAAAGCTTTGCTCACGTTTGCATCACTTTTTCTTCCAGTTAGTAGTTTTCCATTCTTTTGTTAGCAACATGCAGACAATACTTTAATGCTGGTCTTTGGGGGTTAGAAATAAAGGATTTTCAAAACATTGGAAAGTATGCTACCTGAATTCTATCATGAGATTGCATGCAGAGAGTAGCATTCAGTATGAGGAAAACAGCCTTATAGTTTAATCAACTTCTATTTGCCTCGGCAGACAGAGCATCAGAGTTAAGCTCAAGAACCAGCATTTCCATCTGATGATACCTGTGATAACAGATGGCAGCCAGGCATGTTTTTAGTCATTAATAGCAAATTAGAAAAGAAAAGAATCCCTAATACCTGCTTAACAAAAATTTACTAAATATAGCTTAGCCTGTGAAAATTGGGTTTAACTTCAACAATAATCAACAATAACTTCAACAATCTGCTTTGAGATTTTCCTCATGTTTTAGTGATGATTGAGGTACAAATTAAAGTTAGGAAATCTAAATTCATTTTTCATCTGATTCCCCCCAGTCATGAAAGAATAGGATAGAAGGTTTAGGTAGGCTCATTCTTTCTCCTTTGGTCTGCTTCGTCCAAGTATCAAGCAGGGTGGCTGTAAAGTACTTCACACAGCTGCGCTGAAGTCACCCAAATCATCCTGGACATCTTAGCCTATTTTGACTGTGTACACCATCCATCAAGACATCTATAGCTTGCTTGTAACTGTCAACAGAAAGGGTGCCTTGTGGTCACACACGAGGACACAAGTCACCCAAGTCAAAGGACAAAGAAGAGATGAGGTATTTGTTATTCCTGTCAGCATCAAAGGGAAAGACTTTTGCCTTTCTTTTTCAAAATTATGTATGGCACTGCCCAGTAAACTTTGAAAGAAAGCAAGAAACTCAAAAACGAAAAGAATGAAGAAGACTGATCAAAAGTATTACTTTTGTCAAATAGATTTTACTATTTATAAACTATTTCACTGTATGACCATTTATGTAAGCACATAATTGTTCCTTTAGGGAAATTGCATTTTCACTTAAGGATGAGAGAGAAACCTCTTCCATTATAGAGGACTTTTTGTTTTATTTTCACAATTCATGAGCACACACATGTAGACATGGATACATACACAACAGGACAGTTACAGAGCTTGGATAGGTTTGAATAAGCACGGCATTCTCAGCAGTACAATGTAAATTAAATGCCTGGCTTTATACCCCCAAATTACTTACATGGAATTAATTTTTCCTATACTACTCTTACATCATAATTTTAATTGCTAAATATTCCACTAGATTGTAAATTTCTAAAGATAGAGATATTATCTCATTTATCATTGCAGCCACAACATAGTGAATGATGTGAATCCCATGACAACTATGAAAAGAAAATTCTACTTAATTTTTAAATTCTGTTCACAGAGTATTTCTTCCATACATAAAACCAAAATTTTCTAGGTTTAATTTTTTATAAACTATTTAAGTTTACATAATCATAATATTCTAAAAATCTTCATTTTAATCCAGCCTCAGTGGCTTGTGCCTATATTCACAGTTACTCAGGAGGCTGTGACAAGAGGTTTGCTTGAGTCCAAGAGTTTGAGACCAGCTTGGACAACATAATCAGACAATATCTCCTCCCTCCATCCCCCCAAAAAAGAAGATACTAAACCTTTTTTAAAAATATATTTTTCTCTCAGATGTGAATCTAATTTGACTAAATGAGTTTTTATTGGGATTATCATTTATTAATGTAATATGCCAAAAATAGAACTTTTCAAGTAGCAATTCAACTTACAGGCATTAAAATCTCCTATAAATTAATAATGACAGATAATATTTATTGAGTACTTACACAGTGCCAGGTTTTGTGCTAGTTCACAGAATATGCAAGATTATTTCTTAAGTTAATTTCACTGGTTAGTATAATACCTGCTGTATACAAAAGGAAAAGTAGGTCTGAAGAAAATAATAATTGGTCTAGGGTCACAACACCATATGAACTAGAGCCAGAATTCTCTCTCTTTTCCCTGACTTCAGTGCCTCCACTCTCACGTACCTAGCTCTGCTGTTTGAACACCTACCGCATTCTTTACACATAAGTAAATTACATAATTGTTTAAAATAAAGCATAGTATTTATGTTACTTCAAAAGAGTATACATATAGAACATGATAGGATTTGGCTTGGTGGTTGTGGCCAATTGAGTCACAATCTTTCTTATGAGTAACTGAAACAAGTGATTTTTAGTAAAAAATCTTTTTGAGTAAAGATGAATGCAACAAAAATAATAAAAAAATTCTTAGTAAGAGGACAGAAAGTTAGCCACCGAATCTTATCTTGGAAGTAAAAAGCAATAAATTCTTCCAAAGTCTCATTCAAGGATAGGTAAAGTCAACAACAACCACAACTGACAGATAGTCTTGGAAAAAAGTACACCATCAATAATTCCTTTTAATGTTAAAGAAATACGAAGAGCATCTGGAAAGCATCCAGCCATGTATGTTTCTATTTTTTTTAATCCTACATGGATGAATACTGGATACTAATTCTAGGCAAATCTACTCATCTTTAGAACCAGATAGCCAGACAATGTCAGAAGTCTTTGGCCAACGATATTTCTTAACTAGGAAAGGAGAATGAATGACTGTTTCTCCTCCATTGGGATGGAGTATATTTTTACTCTCTTACATTCAGAGGAAGAATATTTTTTGCTAAGTTGACTGTTACCGAGCAGCAACAGTGCTTAAATAGGAGGCCGCAACCCATCTCTTATCTGCTTTAAAAACTTGTTCAAGTTGCTTCATGTCTCTGTGTGTCAATTTCTTTCATCTGTAAAGTGGGATGGTAACAGTACCCACTTCAGCAGGGAGCTGTGGAGATGAACGTGATCGTGAGAGTAAGGCGCCTATCCCTGACTCCTGGCACGTACGGAGCACTCAGCGAACATTAATTAGCTTTGCTTCCCAACAGTCAGCAGCGTCTGCAATGGTGGCTGAAAGCCTTGCTGTACTTGCTTCCGACAAGAATTAATGTCCTGTGTGTTGACTTCCTCCAAACTCCTGGAGAATGAACCGGTTTATTTCAAGGCGAACATTCCACCTTTGCCGGTTCCTGGTGATCCTCCAAGGAAAGGGAGGATAATGACTGGACACAGAAAGGTATAATGGTGACCCTGTAGGACATTATGCTAAGTGAAATAAGCCAGGCATAGAGAGACAAATACTGGGTGATTCCACTTACACGAAGTGTCTAATGGAGGTAAACTAAGATAAATGGGGGCTGGGAGGAAGGGGAACTGGGAAGCGGGTATTCCCCGGGTCTGTTCAGCCATGCATGATGGAAAAATTCTGAAGATCTGCTGCACGACAATGTGTTAATAGTTAGCAATACTTGTACAATTAAACATTATTAAGAAGTTAAGTCTCCGGGTGGTGCCTGTGGCTGAGTGGGTAGGGCGCTGGCCCCATATACCGAGGGTAGCGGGTTCAAACCCGGTCCCGGCCAAACTACAACAAAAAAATAGTCCCAGCTACTTGGGAGGCTGAGGCAAGAGGATCACTTAAGCCCAAGAGTTGGAGGTTGCCCTGAACTGTGACGCAACGGCACTCTACCAAGAGTGATAAAGTGAGACTCTGTCTCGGGTGTTTTTTGTCACAGTGCAAAAAGAAAATAGAAAAAAGAATGAGGGGAAGGAAGAAAAGAGAGAGAGGAAGGAAGAGACAAATGGGGAAGAGAAGGAAGAAGAATTCTGAGTTGTGAGGAAGAGCATAGGTCAATAGTAGAAATACGTCTTATGCTTTCCAGTTGCTTTTACTAGATCCCCCAAAAAGAGACCCAAAAGATATTTTAGAGTTAAAAGTTATCTGAGAATTTGAGCCAAATTTTCCTATCTGTCCGCTGCTGTCTGCTAGGGACATTGTACGCCCGGGAGAAGTTGGGGCACACAATAGTTCATAAGTGTGACTTTCAGAACACTTCCCTTTTAGAATACCAGTATTAAGAATCTAAATTCCTAAGCTATAAAACACAAGGACACCCAATAGAATGAGAAGTTTAAGAGGGTGATGACTCCAGCAATTTCAAAGCTGCGTTATCTAATTGTGCAGTACTCTTTTCCTACACATTTATTTCTCAGATTAAGCGGAAGCATATAAATCGCTATGCGAGATTGGGGAAAAACAATTTGTGGTTCTCCTAAATATGAATGGTGATACTGTCGGCTATTATAAAAAAATTTTTAAAGAGGCAGCGGAGAATGATGGTCGCAGGAGTTGAAAATGCATCGCAGAACTATTACAAGTTTATGTCATGAATTCTGTCATTTCTATGATGCCCAGATAAGACTTCCCATAGGAACAAGTCTGTGAGCACATTTGTCACACATTAGTCCTGAGTTCAGTAAGAGAGTATCTTCTCTGGCCTTATAAAATAAGAGGGAAACAGCTATATCCTTCGAACGAAGATCATGGGTGATTAAACACTTCAAAAAAGAATGGTTCAAAGTAGTGGCAAGCTTAAAGTTGACCAATAGCAATCTTTGAAGTCTTATGTCTTTTTCATTGAATAAAATTGCAAATATTAAAACTTGGACTCTTAAAACTTGGAATCTCTTACCATGCAGATTTACTGTGACTTTATCCAAATCATTAGTATTATTTCATCTTTTAATTTTGAAATATTACATAATGTATTTCTTAACATGGAATGATTTTTTACTGGATATTAATTTTGAAGATATTTAGAAAATATAAATATACAACTTAAAAGGCTTTGAACCCAAAACATTAAGCAAATCTTTGAAAATGCAATATCAGCATATTAACAAAATAATAAAACATAGATGATATGTTTTAAAATAGATATGTACATTTCAGTACCTATCAAACACTTAATAAAAGATGACTCCTCAAGGTAATTTGCAAACTGTGGTTTCATCGAGATATATGCTGGTGTAAATCAGGAACCTTCAGTTCACCATTTTTCTAAACAAGTATGCCATAATCTTTGCTAGCTGTGTTTCTGTGAGGCCATCATAAATCTGCCCTAATGCACTGTCTCCGCAGAGCACAGTCACAGATTCCAATACTTGAAAGTATAGTGAACTATACATACAGCAAGTCTATTTTTCTAGTCAGTAATCTCCATCACCTGTGGGGCATATTTCATTTTAACAAAATCTTAATAGAAATGCACCCTTCATGCTTAAAAGCTATCTCTTTGTTATCATACTTTATTGAAAACAACCTTTTCTGTTAGCCTAGTCACATGAAATAGGCGTGGACACTCCTTTTAATGTATACACATATGTGGTTTGCATATGTCTACTAAATTAGCATTCCTTTCAGGATGCACTTTACTGAAAGGAATGCAAACCTTGATTCAAATGGCATAAAACATTTTTTCTCAATTTGCCACTGTTGATATTTAATTTGCTCTGATCCAAAACTGCTAACATTATCCAAGTGGAAGGAGCAACTAAGATTCACTATTTCAGATTTCTTTCTACTGTTTAAGGTATCTGTTAAAAGAAAGAGTAAAAAAAAATGAATAAAAATATTTAATGTTCAGTCTTCAAACTTAAAACGGCATTTTAAAACCAGAAAAAAAACATTCAACCTTTTCCTTTGCTGGAATTATACTTATAGTTTTGTATTTATTGAATGCATTCATAGGCTCCCCTAGGATGTGAAATGTATGGAAATATATGTGCATTACTAAAGAAAGAACAAAATTTATTCTTTCCCCACATCATGCTCTTCTTTGCAGTAGAGGTTTTTAATTCAATACAGAGCTAGAATGAGATGGAGCCAATTTCCTGGTCTATATGTGTGACAAATGCTGAAAGTGGCACGAGATTAACAAATTAGTTGAAGTATAGATCTTAAAAGATTTTTTTCTGTGTCTCTAAATCAAAATTCATACTTTATTAAAAATGAAGAATGAATAAAGATCTTTTATTTCTCTGTATTTAAGATGAAAAGATTGAATGTAGAACAACATACCAACAATTTTTTAAAAGCAATTCTTTTATTTGTAGGAAAGCTTATAAAGTTTATACTATATTAGAAATATGAAATTAATTGTTATCTAATGTCTCAGATTAATAACCCCAATGTGTAGCTTACTAAAGCCAAAAATTTCTTTTCAAAATAGTTACTCCAAAAATAAAAATAAAAAAAGTAAAAAGCAGGGACAGCATTTATTTAAATGTGTATTTTATTAGTAAAAATGTATTTAAGTGGCAATGATAAGGTGCTGGATAAATATATTTGCTTAGAAAACTAATAGCATTTGTTAGTTTAGTTTTAAATAAAAACTTTCAGGCTTGAGAGCTTTACCTAACCTCAGAATTGTGTACTTGATATAATCCAGATATGTAGCACCAAACAATAAAAACATCTGTGACAATAAAAGCCTGTGACAATTGTTGAATTGTTTCATTTGGGACAAAATAGCTATGTTTAGTAATCATATGTGTATGAATTGATTTCTCCTTTTTGTTGAGAAAAACCTTTATATTTTGCAAATGGTGAAGATGTTTTGAAAGAATCAACTTATGAAAGAGCTTTATGAAAGAGATTCTGGAATACATGTTTTAGAATTGGCTCACTCATTCGGCTTTAGAGCCTAGTCATGGTCCACCTGTTTTGCTTGGGCTTAAATTACATAAAAATAACAGCATTTTAAAGCAAGCACAATCTTCCTTGTTGTACCCAAACATGATAACATGCTTAAAATTCAGGAAGAGTTCTATGCAGGTTGTACCTCTCACTCACCCAATCTCCTCTCACATATCTGTTCATGTTGACAGACTATGTCATAATACATCAACAGAAAGATCAGCACAGAAGAACAAAATTTCATCGCCTGACAGCAAGGGGAAAACTGATTTTCAATATTAAATTAGTAAAAATATACTATTAACTCACTTCCAGAAAGTCTACTATCTAAAAAACAAGGTATCTGCTATAAACACAAACATATGCAAAAGCAGTTAACATTGTGTATGTCTTTGGTATCCCCCTTTGACCAACAGCCTATTTTCATTTTTCCATTTGTATGTTTTTTTAATATCTTGGAGGCAATTTAGGGAGGAGGCAATTTTACAAAAAATTCCTTAAAGAGAATGTCGTATTACATGTATAAATATATATCTACCCTGTGCTTTGAAGACAATCTCTCTCACATTAATTAGGAGTAGAAACCAAATGACCGTGGCATTAGAAATGGGTATTTAAGCATCTGATAAAAGTCAGATACATTTTTCACATAACGTCTTGCTCTGTGTTTGGGTTACAGTAGGAATTTAACAATACCTGTGATACATAATGTCTTTTGCAGCCCAGGGCATCATCTGCCACTTAAACTTTAATTTTGCCCCTGTTTGAACACCCTACAACATACGCACTTCTCTTTTGTCTTTTATCCTAGAGTTGTGCTATTCCCAAATATTGACATCATCTACTTTTATCAGCATTAACTGCTCCGCAGCTTCCCAGGCTCATGCTCAGCTCTATTTCTCTCTATTGATTATCTTCCTCACTCCAGCAGGTAGCTAGCCAGCGAGGCTGTCCTGAGAAATAGCTTCCAATGACTTTATACGCACAATTTACACGGAATTGTTTAAAGAAGATATTAGCCTCAATACAAATCAGTGAACCTCATTTAGTCAATACTGCACAATTCCGCTGCTGGCACCCTGTCACATGTTAGCCTTCACAGTCAGCTGCTGCACCCAATCTGCACATTAGCCATAGTATTTAGTTTCATATTAAAATGAAGCCGGGCTTTTTCGCTTTTGCTTTTCTTTTTGAAATCTTTTCAGTGTACTTTTTACATCACCTCACTGAGCCATGTGATAGTAATATATTTTGAAATATAAAAACCTGAGATTAAATGTTTGATTTTTGACAGTGTTCTTAAATATAATAAATTCAAAAGGAAATACTGTTAAGTTAAAATGGAGTGTTTTTCATTAAGTCCAATCAAATGGTAGACAACAAAGGATCTTTTATTTGAGAATATGAAGTGAAAATGAAAACCAGAAAACCTTTACTAAGAAAAGGTCCAGCTAAATTATGTTGGAAGGAGGTCTCCAGATTGAGCTTGGGTGTTTCTTTTGCTAAAAGTGAATTAAACTAAGATATGCTGTGAAGAAATATTTTTACAAAGAAACAAAACTTAATGCTTTTTGGAGATGAAAATAAGGTCTAAGAACGGTTGACTTTGAAAATAATTCTAAAGAAAGATCACATATGAAAAAAATTGCTACAGCATCTGATCTTTTCTTATAATCATAACAGGGAAATGTTTGGAGTAAAGCAATGCTAGTCCCCTCTTTCTCTTCCACGGCAATGCTGTAAAATTCTAGGAGTGTTTACGTTTCAGAATTGCTCCTTCTTAAACTACTGGTTTATGATAGTTAATAAGATGATGTCCAAATGTTGAAAATGAGAAAATTCAAATGAAAATCTAAATGTGAAATATAATATAATGAAATAACTAAGCAACATAATACTACTCTGAATGTTTGTGCAAATATTGCAAAATGAACTGCAGTACATTAAAATTCTTCAGTGGTTGTGTAATACATAAGTGAAGGTTTACATATAAAAGCTTTAGCTATCAAAAGGGATCTTTATATCATACCATCCTAAATTTTTACTTGAAAACATCACCAACATCCTAGAGTACATTTTAACAAGTTGTCATTATGTCTATTTGTAAACTGAAATAGGTAAGAATAAAGCAAACCACTCAAAATAATGTATTTGTTAAAAACTTCATCCTCTAGCTTTAGTGACTGAGTAGCAGAAACATCTGGGAAATAAGAATGTTAAGGAAAATAATAATTTCACTTTTGAAGACTCTTAAGGTCTGTGTATGTCACAGTCTAAGTAAAAAGTAAGTGATAACAAAATGACAATTTTCAATAAAAGGGAATAGTAAATCACAGCAGCATTTTGAAAATGGAGATAGGAAAGCAATTAAAATAAAATCATACAATAAATTATTGTAAATATTTCAAAATTGTTTAATTTTTTACCGTACTGCATAACAATGTTACAGGTGATGTTTGTATGACCTTTGATTTCTTTTCTGTTCTCTTTAAATATCGCTATTTGGGAGCTGGAGCTCTGAAGCACAGGTAGAAAGACACACTATAAGATAGCCAGTCTATCCTGACCGTTCATCTTCTCCCACATTTATTGCAAGCTGACACTCATACCACAGCCTTTTTCTTTTTTATCACAAAAGATTCAACAGAGAGCAATTCAGGTACCAAGGGAAAATCATACTCTAAGAAAGAGAAAAATGTTATAACTGCATATTCAGGCTGCATAAATTCAGGTATGGCAAGAATAATTGTAATGTTTGTGTGTGACAGCACTTAGCCATTAGAAATAAGTCAATAACCAAATATGACATTATTTAGGTGTAATTGTGTATATGTGCCCATCTACGTATATGTTACATGCAATGCACAGGTAAAAATTCCAGTAAATACTGAAATGCACAAATATTACTTGGCTTTTTCAATTTTAAATATTCTTTAATTAATGTGTATATATTAAGTATACTTCTACCAACTAATTTATAAGAGTTTTGTACAAGTCCATTTTTTATATAATATTCTTACATTAAATAAAATTATATGTTTTATTTGACTTAAACAGAAGACCATTCTCATTAAAGAAAATGTAAGTATAAATGATGACCACCAATTAAGTTTTAAAAACCAATACAACCAGTCAAAGAAATATTTTAGATAAATATATTTTTTTATTTAACAGGACTGCTTGAAGTGTTAGTGAATGCTGGTTTCAAATTTTGCCAAAACATGAAATTGCAAATGATGATCCACAGTAATTTTTAGAAGAAACTAGTTTTTTGAAATGTTTTGATGAAATTTCTAAAATATAAAATTACTTTTGCTTTCTCAATCTATTAAGACCCATTATATGGAGGAAAACATGGTTCAAAATATATAATTATTATAAATCACATAAATGTTCATAGGATATACTAAAGATTAATATTAAAGATCTACAGTGAGATCTATTATTCTGAATAACGAATAATGCAAGAAAATGTGTGTCATTTCATTGCATTAGCTTCACTAGCAAAAAATTTCTGGAGAGAGTCCAGAAATTTCAAATAAATCTCTTTCCATAAATATTCTGATATGTATAACCTAGTGAGAAAAAATATTTTACACCAGAAATTAACTTTAAAAGCAATAATATCGAATTCTGTAAGAGAGTAACCCCTTTAGAAAGGTAAACTCAGTGGCTCCAAACTAAATGCAGACACACAATAGTCAGGAGGCATTTTAACTTTATTGTTAAAATGAACTGAAAACGAACACCCTAACGTAATTATTACATTATCATTCATATAATTATGTCGCTTTTAATATATGTAAACATTTCATTTAACTCTAATCTTACATATTTACCAACTTAATTATTGTCATTATTGTTTTATAATGTAGAAATATTTTAAAATATCAGCTAACACATATATCTATCCAAATTCCAAGACAATTTTATTTAAATAAAAATATGTGATCAGCTAGATAGCTCATTGGGATTTATTTCATAATTTTTTAGTCGATATCTCTTTATTTATAGAACATATGTAAAATCAGAGTTCAATTAAGGAAATTAATTTTCATCTTATACATGAAATACATTTACACATCTATCACCATTTTTGAAAAATATAGATGTATCATACATATGCATATATCTGTGTATGTATGCTATCTATATATTTTGTGCAGAGAAGAAAAGCCTTCTCATGGTCTAGAACAAACAATGAAATTATGGTGTGTGCGTGTGTGTTTGGAGATGGAGGAAAGAAACAGGTACCTTTACAGAGAAGAATTAAACGTAGAATATCAACATTTTTGAAAATTAATATAAGTTATTATGTTATTATATATCATTGATAATTTTTCTCTCTCCTTACCCTCTTTCTCTCTCATTCTCTGTCAAACTCTGTGCGTGTGTGTGTGTGTGTGTGTGGAGGGAGAGAGAGAGTGAGTGTAGCCACTAACAAGAAAGTGGACATTTGAGATGAAAGGAAAAAATTAACTGTATAGAGACTTAAAACAAGGCACTTCAGTTAAAATTACTAAATTAAAATTTAAATCCATTTGGATTTACTTTTCTAAAATATGAAATGAGCATGATCAATACACCATATTTTGATGATTTTTCTATTGAATATGTTTCCCATGTAAATGATTACATCATTAATATCCTATAATATTATAAAGTATTCTAAAAAATATATGAAAACATTATGAAACCAGTAATTGTCATCTTTATATCATAGATATCAAGACTCTGGGTAAAGAAAAAGTTCCTTATTTGATTCTGATATAATTTTCAAACTCCCTGCTTTAATATTTTTATGTATATCTATCTATTGTTTTTTATGTTTGTCATTGTTTCAATATTCTAGGACTGAAAAGGAAAGAATATAACATTATGTGTCAAGAATTTACATAGCTACCTACTAGGAAATATCTTGGTCAC
The DNA here is from genome assembly GCA_963573935.1 of Arctocebus calabarensis. Classification (NCBI taxonomy): domain Eukaryota; kingdom Metazoa; phylum Chordata; class Mammalia; order Primates; family Lorisidae; genus Arctocebus; species Arctocebus calabarensis. Next base: position 21,400 of record CAUYON010061216.1, read on the forward strand.
ATATAAGGCTATGCATTCAAATAGCTATAGCTTCAATATTGCCAGACCTGTAAGCAGTCAAGTGATACCACAGAAAGGAGCAACTTATATATATTGTTTACTGATACCTGACTACTTAGATTATGAAGACTTTAATTAAAATAAGTATGTAGATATGTATATTAACATATGCATTTGCATGAAAATTTGCTAAACTGTGAGGGTAGCAATGTTGATGTTTGTCATGAAAGTTGACAAAAAGCAGTAAACAAAAAGTTATCTGTAACTCTCAAGTAGACATGTTCATTTCCTAAATCCTAGAAAATTAACAAGGATAAAACTATACCCTAAGTTGCCTTCATTCAAAATGCTAAACTGATAATTTGATGGAATAAACCAAGTTACAAAGAAGGGAGGGAAGATTGAGAGAGGAATACCTTTTCCTGGGCTCCACAAAGGGTTGAGGGCCTAATTATTTTTAAGTATAATCCAACCAACCTCTTCTCATGCTTAGCTGCACTGAGTGACACTATTTGTGATGCCCAGTGTGCTGAAACTGAGCAGGTTGCTGTCAGTTTAAAAATGACTATAATAAAAGTGACCATGAAGATGGATCTTGTGATTTTGCGTTTCTAATCAGTCATCTGTGAAGAACACTTTTGCTTTGATTCAGCAGACTGGTGACAGTCATGATTGATAATGCACGAGGATGAAAAAAGGTTATTAACTGTCTTCCTATTAAGCTCAATGTATTACCCCTCTAGGTGCGTCTCATACTTTAAGTTAAAGTACTTACTCAGGTAAGGTCAAGAATGAACTCTACAGAGATGGTATCCATAACTGCTGAAAATGAGAGAGGTATCCTTGAATTGATTTCCTTTTAATATAGTATTTAAACTACATTTAATTCCACTGTCTTATTCAGTAGTTTAAAAAGGGGAAATTAAGGAAATTGGGTCCTTCCAACAGCATCCATACAAAAAGGATAGAAAATAGCTTTAAATGGAAAAATTTGGATGTGTTAACTAGCAACATGTGTGTGGCATGCACATGAATCTATACTTAAACAAATAGTCATATAATATATGTCTATGAGGGTATTTTTAAAGGGAAATCAAGTAAAATTGATTTATAATTTAAAAATAAATATCTGTATTACAAATACAAAAATTGCTTCCAGTTTCAATTATCCATAATTGGCAAGTTTATGATCAAGAAAAACTTAATAACAAAAATTCAAAGAATCTGTTTAAAAAGTATGAATTTATTAACTTCATCTCATTTTACTTTTTAACAATTAGAAATATTACAAATGGATGAATATCTGAATAACAATATCTATGCAATTCCTTAACTACCATGCTACTGAATATGCACCCAATACACAAATAGTATTATAGATTCTAAAGTATTTAAAGTTTTCTAGTAACTAAGAACACAGTATTAAATGAAATAATGAAAGTTTAAATATCACCTTCTTTGGCTTCATTCATTCTGTAGAAACCCGAAGTGTACTGAAATATTTTTGAACACTTCTTTTAACTTCTCTTTAAAGCATTTTAAATTTGTAAGTTTGGTTCTAGGACAGAACAATGTATTTTAATTTAAAATTATAGTATTATGTTTTTTCATACCTTTTACACTCTAAACACTCAGCACATGTCAAATGTCATGTTAATTGGTCAAAAATATTTAAGGATATCAATAACTTGGCACTGAAGTAGCACTTAAACTATAGCCAAATTTCAGCTCTGTGAACTTGGCGGTTTGTCACTGAACAACTCTGCACAGTGACATAGAATAAGAAAATGTTCCCAGAATGTTATTAGAGTTTTGATGCAGGGAAAATCATATTATGCCCAAAAGTTTTCTCTTGTATATCATGACCTGCTTCACCAGTGTCAGTTATCATCCCCCCATTTTGGTCTATAATGACTTATATTTTGAAAATATACTGTTTTAATATTAGGATCCAGCAACAATGAAATACAGAGAAAGTAAGGAAATAAAGTTCAAGATTTCGTTGAATTTCTCTTTATAGCCTTGAAAATTGGCTCTCTATCCTACTCTGCTTCACACTGCAATTTCTGCTTTTAGAAGCCTTTCTAGCATTTTATGTAAGCCAAGAATAATTTAAATACTTACACACTGAAAGCCTCTTCATAAAATATGTTAGATGAATATAAAAATAGTTTGTTTAATGACTTGTGTTTATGTGGAGTGGACTTAAGTGTAGATTTTAGAATTCATACACAATTTCCTCAAAAAGACATATTAATTTTATTTTTAAATAAATTTTTTTTCTGTCTTATACAACTTCAACAAGCAAACTTGCATTCCAAAATTTGGAAATCATGACAAGATGAGTGACTAAAGAAAGCATATGGTTAATGACAGCATTCTGTATTCTTCCACCAATATTTGTCAAAGGTTTCACAATGAAATTATAAGTTAATAAGAAATATTATGTTGTACATCTTTTGAAAACATCGTTTGCTTTTAATAACATCAAAAAAAGAACAGTGCGATTCCAACCTACCCCTTGGTAATTAACACAATGCTCTGAAATACTAGTGAAATTTCCTTCTTTCTCCAACTGCCTAATTTGGAGTTTCTGAAGAAAAATGAGGAAATACAAAGGCGAAGTAGGCCCCAGTAGAACATACCCATTTCCCTGTGACCTCTGTTCTGTCCCTTTGTGGAATCAAGATCTAGAACACGAATTACACCCCATACACATTTTATGAAAGAACAAGTCAAAGACAGTTTCAGGTAAAGATTAGGTCATTTCCAAAGCATTCAATTAGCATTGCTGAAATTAAAGCTGAGCCAATCCAACACTGGCAGACAAAATTTTTTAAACGTGCAACATCTTCCCGTATGCGTCTGGAACTCCAGAACAGAATGTGGCATTAATGTTCAAGTAAATGACAGAACTGGTGAAAAACAACCAAACGAAGGACACACCTTTGTGTAAACCCCTTACATTTGGTTTCGAACCTATTGTAACGTGGTTTCCTCCATTGCTGAGGCACCAGGCACATTTAGTTTACTATTTCTAGGACTTGGATCCCTTTTAGTTTGAAACTCTCTTTCACAGCTATTGGAATCCTATGTGCACCCCTCCCCGCCCCTTCCTCCTCCAGAACCTAGTAGAGCATGTAAGGTGCATGTATGAACTGGGTGGTGCACACACGTGTAGCCAGAACGTGGAGACTGGCAGCTGCGGTCCTTTCCCGACTGTGTACCTGAGCGCAGTGGCCACTCTGCTCTTGCTCCCAAGCCCACTCCTGCCTGCAGTGTTGCTGTCACGCCAGCCGGTGATTTGATAGGCTTGTCGGGTTGCCATGGTGTTGACTTCTTGCCTCTGAGGAGCTGCCCAATGACTGGAGGTCTGGGATTAAAGCGGGAAGAGGCAGCGGCCACAGCGAATTTCAGCTGCAGCTGTAGCAGCCAGGAGCAAGAAGCAAGAGGACGAGGTCTTTAGACTGCGCTCGGGGCTGCCAGGGAGGGAAAGAACAGACGGGGTGGACGGTTGAAATGGTGACCGCTGGAAACCAGGAGATTCCAGGGAGGGGTTTGAGACCCACTGAGGAATAACTCATAAACAATCAGCACGCACCGAGAAGAAAAATCTTCCAGAATTCGTTATTATTCACCCAAGATTTTACGGGGCTGGATGGTGGGACTGAGAGTCTAAAGGTGTTAAAAGGAACCTAAGTGGTTGATACATTTCTCCCCACACCCCACCTTTTATTTGGGCAACAGAGTAACGTGACAGAGGGCTCTAAGGGGAACTTCAAATCACAACCACGTAAACTAACTTACTCTGAGAAGAGAAAGCGCAATCAGACGGCAACTGAGCAAATGAAAATAGTTGCCCGGGACCGCGGCCGCGGGCGGGAGAGGTGCGGGGAGCTAGCGAATGCAACGCACAACCCCAGACGGAAATTGTAAACTGGGTTATGAAGGGGAAAGAAGCCGCTTCTGTTATAAATTAGTAGGTAGGTGAAGGTTATGCAAAGAAGAAAAGGGAAAGTGAAGCTGTTAAAAGAATAGAATAAAACCCCTGGGAGTTCAACTCGAAACCCCCCCCTTACTCCCCAATCCAAAGGAGTAGGAGGAGGAGGAAAAGAGTCTGTTCTGGCGTGATGAGAACTCTCTGGAATGTCTGGAGGAGAGGATAGAAGTGCGAGGGTAGGAAGACCCGGGTGCTAAATAAATGGCTGGAGAGGGAAGTGGGGGAGGGGCAGGGGAAGAGAGAAATAGCGATTCACCCAAGGGATTTAGAGATTCAGAAGCGTGAGATTCCGAGAGAAAGGAGAGAAGAGAAGTTGAGGCTTGTAGCGTAAAGAAAGGAGGACACGACAAGAATCAGTAAGCGAAAAAGAGGAAAAAGGTGTGTGCTGCTGAGGCAGGACGTGGAAGGCAACTACAGTCAACTGGAAGAAGCCAGGATCGAGGAGCCCCTGCCAGGACGCAGGGTAAAGAAAGAGACAGGGCAGGAGACCGTGGAGACAAGCGGTCGACCAGAGCACCGCGGGGCAGGACGTGCGCGCTGGAAACCAGGTGCCGCGCAGCCGGCGCCCTGGCTCCGGGCGACGCAGGGACGTCTCTGGCAAGGAGAGGAGCTGCTCGGCTAGTCTGCTGGAATCACGATTCCCTGCGAGTCCCAAACACACGCCTCACTAACTACTTTACAGCCACTTTCATTGATTTTCTTTAACAAATAAACATAATACCCGTTACAGCAACACTTCCTCTTGCCGCAGCTAGAATGCCATAAGCTCTGATTGCTGCATTTCTCCAGACAGCATTTTTCACATCTCCAAATAAATCGTTTGCCTTCACTTCGGGTTTGGGGAGACTAGTCCTCACCCCTCTCTATAATTTGGGAATCACCTTTTAGAATAAGTAGAAGCCAGGTCCAGACACAAGTTTGTGAAAATGGTGGGGTTCACTCTTATTTGCATATTAATTTTGCTTAGGAGAAGTAACTAAATTTAGAAGGGAAGCCCCGACCAAAAAAAATTGACACGTTTACATCTGCAGGGAAATTAACAGTGGTCCCGCAGGCATACCTAAACTCCTCCCCTGGAGTTGTCTCTTGAAATATACCTTTAAAAATAAAGAAAGTATTTATTTTAAGGTAGCCCCCCCTTCCAACGCCATTTCTGCTCCAGGTTCTCCCATACATGTCAAAGGGTTGTTGAATTATTCATTATTGTAATTACTATCATCATTGTCATTATCCCTTTCCATGTGGAAATAATTTTATTATCGTAATTTGATATCTGAAGAATTTCCTGTTAGTCGTTTGATAATCATTTTTTTCTGCTGAAAAGAAAAGTTTTGTTTATAAATGAGATAGAGAAAATGTTTTAAATGCTTTGATGTTTACTATAGATTTCCGTTTATCTAATCGATCCGAATGCCAATAAAATCGATTAAAGGTTTAGTGTTTTACAAACAACCATTTTGTGCTTTTTGATTTTATGTTCAGAATGATTTTAATAAAGCTAATGCTTTCCTTTAACTTCTCCCTTTAAAAAAGAAAAACCTTCATCGTTTTCCCTTTTATTATTAGAAGTTGCCACTTAAAGTTCTCCTAACAGGAAAATAAGCAAAAAAGATAAGCAATGGCTGAAATGGTTTAAATTTCATTCTCTTATTGCTCAAGGTATTTAAATAAAGCCCTTAAAAATCTTGGTGAATTATATGCGATCATACAGTGATTGCGGAATATTAAATTAAACTTAGATAAATCCGCATTGAAGGAGGCAGCACCCAATCCTGAATTTATTTCCCATTTTCTCTAACAGCATCACTGCGCTCCTCTCTTTGCAATGACAATGTGCCAAATCTGGGCATTTTGAAAACATTTTCCATATGCTTTAACAGGGGACTGATAGACAAAGAAGAAAAGGAGATGATCTTTTTGCTCTGAGGTATATTTTCTTTAACCTTTATCTCTTAGATTTTTACTGATAATCTTTTTAAAGCAAAAGTTGAAAATCATTTAGTGTATTTTTTTTTGCTTTCATCTTTTTCTTCCTCTATCTCATAATTTATTCCTGAAATGAAATTTTGGTTATAATTTAATGTAAAGCTATCATTTCTGTACCTTGGCAAACAACGTTTTGTTTAAAAGTCTTTGATTCATTTAGTTTCTGCCTTTTGTAATTAAAGATGGATTTAATTATACATTTTGTAACTTAGATCAGATGGGCTGTTTGTTTGCTGTAGGATTTAATGGTGCTGTTGTGTTTAATATTTAGGGACATTACATACAGTGGTGGTGGCTTTTCTTCAACTATAAATATCTGCATGTTTGCTTAGAAACGTAGATGTTTGCATGCATGCAATATCCTATTTCAAAATAATTTTATTTGCTGGCCAGAGTTTAGAATTTTGTCTCTATAACATTGTATTGACTAGATATCAATGTCTTTAGGTTAAAAAAAAAACAACAACTTTTATCTGCTGCTCAATGATACCAGTTATTTCTCCCTCTCTCTCTGTCTATCCTTGCCATTTGGATCCTCTTGTGGAGATCTTCCTCAGACAGAATGTAAAATTTCTGTTGGATACTCTTCCTGGAAATATCTCCAGGAGGTTGTGAGGTTGTGCTGGTAATCTTGGTTGTGGGTGGTGTGAATGTGTATGCACAGTGGGGGGGGTGTGGTCCACATTAATTTGCATAAGAGCTGTAGAAGTGCCTGTGAAGTTAGTGAACTGCTACTGTTTGGGGAGAGTCCTGCCCGATTTTGTTTATAAACACTGGGCGGGTTGCCCTTAGGGAAAAGAGGTCACAGCTCTGTCTGAGCTATGACCTCTCAAAGGCCAGAGAGTGTGACTTTTCTTTCCCTTCCTCCACTTCCTTTCTCTCCTAATCCTTCCTTCCTTAAACCCTCTACAACTTCTTCCTCCTTCCTCATTCTCTTTTTTTTTTAACCTGTGTCTACTTTTCCATAATAATCGCCCCTTCCCCCCAAAGGTCAGAACCTCCAATAAAAAAAAAGCTAAAACAAATTTACTCCAAAGGCAAAGCCCAAAATGGACTTTAGTCCAGGAAGACAGAAATGCATATAGATATGGAAGTACAGAGACATAGACTTGGAAGCAGGATGGGGATACTGTTATGATTAAAAAAGAAGACCATAAAGCATATAAGAGAGAGGCTGGAGGAGGGGAGGGAATCAGGGAAGGATTTAACTGCCCACAAATACTATAGTCACGCGTCCACACTCAAAATGCCTTTTCCTTTTGTATTTCATTTCCTCTAGTTCACTGTCACCATCAAACAATGTCCATTCTCAATGCTACATCATTTTTTAAATCGCCCCCTTTTGTTAGTTTTCAAGAAAATATACTTTGTTTCACAGTAGTGATATTTGGCTCCCCCACTACATACACAGACACAGACATACACACACACCCGCGATTTCTTGAATTATTCTCTGTAAAAATGTTGTTTGTGACACTTTCCCAAACAAGCCCTGTACCTTCCATTTACCGTCAACTTTATATCTCTCCCTTACACACCTACCCCCCCCACACACACACACCCTTTCACCACCACTACCCACAGGCACACAACATGACATTGGTATCAGGTTTAAGTGTATTTTGGAAAGGAGTTGCTGAGTTAAACAAAATGTTAGTTAACACACTGCCTTTGTTAAATAGCCTCCGGGTGGAGAAGACCCAACAAAAAGAAGAAAGGAGGAGGGGGGCTGAGGATCTGAGAGTGTCTGCGGTGATATAAAGGGTTCCTAATGTTGAAATCGTGTAATACCTCTTTTCAAACTGAGCTCATCTACAGACCCGGAAATGCGGTCAAAAGACTGGGAATCCTTTTCCGAGGGCTGGAATTGGTCTTGAGCTGGAGGAACAGGAGGGAGAGGGAAGTGGGTTATTTATGGGAGAATCGGTGAGAGCAGAGCAGGGAATGGGAGAACAGCTAATACTCTTTAAAACGATTGTAAAGAGTGTCTGTCCTGGATATGTAAAATAAAATACACCGAGGAAAAAGTCCAGAAGTGGAAATTACCTTTGTCTCAACGTTAATTACTCCTTGCCTTCAACACTCAACACTTAACTGGTAGCCTTTTTTGGTTCTTCCCCAACTGGACGCTCAGTTTCAGGGTCCCAGGGCTCTGGAGTGACTTGGCTGGGCTGGGATAGCCCTGAAAAGTGCAGGAGAGGGGCTAGGCAAAGTTCTAAGAGCGGCAGGGAAACCTCCGCTCATTTTACTTCGAAATAAAAAGTAGCCAATGTCCCTTGAGGGCAGTGGCGGGTTCGCGCAGAGTTTAGGGACAGAGGAATGGGGGCGGGGTGGGGAGGTGGAAGACAAGGTCAAAGGTGGATGGCAAGGGGTCCGCAGAGACCTGAGGGGAGCAGCTGGGTTTCCTAGCTTTGGGGGCCGAGAGGAGGGAGCCGGGCGCCGCAGCGCAGCCGGGTCGACCCGCTCGGATCACGCCCGCGCCCTGGAGCGACCTGCGGGCTGGGCTCGGGCTCGCCCTCCTCGCCGCGCCCCTGCCCGCGGCGCCGCGTTCCGCGACTCCGGGCCCACCCGACACAGTCCGGCCGCGGCTCCTGCCCCGCGGTTCTGCCGGCGCTGACGCGCTCCGAGGCCAAGCCCTGGAGGAAACTCTTGACTCTGCGCTAGTCCCTCTCTGCCCCTTCCCCTCAGCCTATTAACCCCCGACCCTCATTCCCAGCCTCTCTTCTTTGGAACGAGGTGAAACAAAACGAGAGATGATTAAAAACAACACACACACACACACACACACACACACACACGCGTGCGCGCGCGTTAAAAGGGGAATACTCGCCAACAGAAGGAATTGCAAAAGTGAGTACCCCCCCTCCACAAATCCATCTTTTGTTTTCGCACTTAGTATTCTATAACCGCGCCCCCTCCCACCCCAGCCTGAGACAGACAGACAGACACACACACAGAGACAGCTGTGTTTTCCCAGAAAAGATAGGGGGGAGGGTATCATAGAGGAGAAATAACCACCAAATTTTTAAATGATTTTCCTGATTTGATGTTTGCTGGTCTGACATTAATGACATTAATGTTATTGATGATGTTTCAGGGAGAAAAGGGCAAAAGAAATAAAGAACTTGAAAATGAAATGATCATCATTTCCCTATTCTTCCATGCCAGAAATAGACCCCTTTCTTCACCTGAGCCTGAAACAGACTTATTGTTCTCAGGTGTTTCCTTCATCATAGGCATTTACCCGTCTGAAATCGCAGGAAATGGTTTTTCCATCAGTGAGCTTGTACATGGAGCCCTCTCCCGCAAAGGGCTTGATCTTTTCTGATTTGAACCTGAAAGTTTCCCTGCCTTCATTTCCCCTCAGTCTCTTAAAAAAAAAAAAAACCCACTCACCTTCCCATTGCATATACCTCAAATAGTGTGGAGGATTTTTAAGCCAGAATTTTTGTTCTCTGGGGTATTTTTTAGTAAACAGTAACGCTACATAAACACCTTTTTTATACTTACAAGTTGCAGGGAATTTAAATTTTACCCCTGTGTGCCTGTGTGTTTTTTAAGGCACACAGATAAACCCCACTGAGGTGCAACCAGATACCGCCAGCAAATTGGTAATACAGTTGCTGTGTACAGGAGGGTCTGTAAACAAAGTTAACTTTAAAATTTTAGAAAACCATCCATTTTGAGCAGATTTCTCCTCAAAGAAGTTTGAAATGGAATGAAGTCTTTGGAGACATAATTTTCTTTCTGTTAACGTTTAGTAGTCCTGGTTTCTAAAACTCTACTACATGCACTGACTCCAGATTCCTAAGGTGGTGATTTGCTTTTTTCTCTTAATAAAGACCATATCTAGGCTTTTTGTTTTTTTTTTTTTCCTTCACTCCAAGACTCTGGACTTTCATTATAACCTTAGCCAGCTGCTGAAGGCAACCAGCTTCCCTGCTCTGGGCCTAGGTCTGCTCTTTTGAGGACTATGCTTTTATCCTCCCAGGTGTTTGGTTTGGTCTTTAATCCATTTGCATCAGTCCTAGGACTTTCCAAATGTTCCCTGATAACACAATGTTTTAGGCCCCAAAAAATGCACATTTGCAGCTTCTGTGGTTCTGAGTGCTTGTGTAATAAATGTTTCTATTGGTATTTGGTAGATTTGGTGCTTAAGGCCTAAGACAAGGTTTTGAAGCAAATCCTGACTATCCAGAACTTCAAAGGCCTGTCAGGTCAAAAGCAGCTGATGCCTCACCTGTCCAGGAAACTGGACATTGCAAGTATTTCCTGTTTTTAGCTCAGTTGATTTGTTATTCTCACTTTCTCTCTAGAATTCCTATTTTTTGAAATATTACATAGATGGTGTCTACTTGAGACCTGTGGTGTAGTAGTGTATCAATATGCTGAGTAGAAATGCATATATATATATATATATATATATATATATATATTCAGTAGGGGGTATTTAAAAGTATGTCTATTCCTAGTTTTAGTTAATTATCTTTTAATGAAAGTGTCACTCATATTCACATCTGTGATATTGGAAAGAGATAATTAGATTTTCAGATGAGAATTAGCCACCTTAAATTTTGCACCAGAAAATACTAAGTATATTTCATTCTAATGAGATCTGTAGTGGGATTTTAAAATTCATCATAATGTGCTTCAAGAAAAAAAAAAAAAAGAACTCAATAGGCTTGAAAGATGAAAGGATTTTTTCCTAACTCTTCTTAAAGTTTTATACTGAACTTATGCCATTTTGATAAAATATTAAAGACCATTACATAAAGTCTAGAACTGTACCCCCACTATCACTCTTGTAACCATCAACTTATTACATTTGGAAGTTTACTTTGCCTAAACTAACCCCTTCCATCTCCCACGTCCTGGGTTTTTCTCTTCTGCGTATGCAAGAGAAAGATTCGGGTTTAAAGAGAGTGCCTGCGGATCCAGAGTGCAATTCCTCTTTTGAAATAGGTTGGGCTTAGCGGTGTTTGCACACAACCAGCCACTCTTTATTTACATACATCTGCATATTTGCACTGGACCCCGCATTTCGCCATTAAAGTGCGTTCATGTGCTTAGAGACTAAACTAGTCAGGGAAAAGCTCTTCATTACCCTAATTCATATTTCTGCTTAAAGCCCCTTCGTAAACAAATCTCTGGTCCGATAATAATTACTTTGCCTCATTAAAATAGAACAAAAATCTCAAATGGTTAAAGGGCGTAGCTTTGACGGTATCTGCGTTTTATTTTCTTCTCCCTGTTGTGTGTGTGTGTGTGAGTGTGTGTCTAATGAAGTTTGTGAGCCGCACGCGTGGGGTGCGAGCCCCGGAGGTCCCCATCCCGCGTGCTCTCCGCGGTTGCAGCGTCCGGGGCTCCAGCCGCAGCGCTCAGCGCCTTGGAAGCGGCGAGGCTCCCGGGTTGCTCCGAGTCCGGGCTGCGCGTCATTTGCAGTCTGGGGAATGTTGATCACCTCACTAATTACACCTCTCTCTCCCCCCTCTCCCTCTCCCTCTCCCTCGCTCTCCTCTCTCATTCCCAGAGTGCATATCGGGAATAGACACACAAAGACATGCGCACTCAACTTAATCAGCCATTTTTTTAAACAGGGCTAAAACGATAATAATTAGCAGAATAAAGACATATCGGATTTTCATTTCCTTTCCTCCTTTTCCCAACCCCTTCACAACCAAACAGCGAGACCGCGGTCGGCACATGCTTTAACTCCTCCCGGACCCCCGAGGACCGCTCCATGCCCCCCACTTTCTGCTCCAGCGTTTTTATTTTCACCCAATAAAGTTCGAGGATTATTTTTTTATTTTTTTTATTTTTTTAATGAACCCTCTCGTTTTACTTGGATGTGATCAGCTGTAAGTAAAATAAAAGCAAAACAAAAAAGAGGCGAAGATCGAGTAGGAACTGCAGGGGAAATGGAAAGTAAGTTTTTTCTTTAACTTTTATTGAGTAGTTTGTGTTAAATTTAGGTCGAGTATCGATTATCTTTCCAGCCTGATCTTGCACAATCTTTGATATTTCGCTCCCTCTCTCTCCCTCTCCCTCTCCGCCTCTCTCTGCTCCTGGCTCTCTGGCTCGCTCCCGCACACATCCCCTCATCCCGCCGTCTCTTCCGCTCTGCCCCCCTATCCTATCTCTTTGGCTCAAGGATTTTCTCCGCTGAGGGAGGGAGGGGATACTAAGGGGCCCGATTTTCACTTTCTTTAGGGGGGCTCCGTTTTCCGGGATTTAACTTTTGGATTAAGTGGCGGATCATCCACGTCTGGCCGGGCAGTTTCCTCTCCTTTTTCCTGTCTTCTCGGGCTCTGCCTTCATCGTGCGCCTGGGGCATTCTCGTGGCTGGGGGAAAGCTGTCAGCTCCGCAGAGGTGCGGGCACTGCCAGGGGTCCCCGCTCGCCCTGCGCCCCTATACCCTGTTCCGGACGACTCTTCCTCCGCGCCCATCCTCCGAAAGTTTGGACTTCGGTCGGTGGAGCTTTGAGCCTCTCTCTCCCTGCCCTCTCCCAGCTTTACCCTCCCCCTCCCTTAATCAGCCTCCTTTTTCTTCCTTCTTTTACCACCCACCCCCTTTTCCCTTCTCAAGTTCTCCGAAGGGCGCTTAGTGCGTCGGGCTGGCGGAGGCCGGGGGGTTCGTGCTTCCTGGGGAGGGGATTTCAAAGGCTGGGACGAGCGCCGGGGCTGGGGCAGCAGGTAGACACCCCCCGCCCGAGCGGCGGCGGCGGGCCTGGCCGAGGGCTGCTCTGCTGCGCGGGCGAGGGCTCGGGCGAACGCAAGGCAGGTCCGTTAGGAGGCGGGATCGCCCGGCCTGCGGGCCAGGGACCCGGGAGGCAGCGGCAGCCCGCTCCGGGCGCGTTGGCCGCCGGGTGCGCGTTGGACCGGAGGATAGACGCCTGCGGCTGGGGTCAAGAATCTTTTCCTTTCTTTTTGGCGAAGGGCAAGGGCTCTGTGTGTGCATGTGTGCGCGCGCGCGCACGCGTGTGCATGTGCATTTGTGTGTCTGAGTATTGAGGGGCTGTGGCTGTCCGTGAGAACTGATTCATTCTCCGGCCCCTCCAAAAGGGTTCCGTGTCTACAAATGAACTTCACCTCCTTCGCTTCTCCTGGCATCAAGTGAGCCTTCCGGCCGGCCGGGAGCAGCTCAAGGAAAAGGAGCTGAAATGCGCCGGGTCTCGCCGTCTTTCTACTTCTACGCCATCCCCCCCGCCCCCCGCCTTACTACTGTTTTCTGTTAGAAAAATAAAATAAAATAAAATTTCTCCTGGAATTGTATAAAGTTTCTCTGCCGATGCTCAAGTTATAGAGGTTCCCCATCTGTCCCCTTCCCCTAGAAGACGGTGCACTGGTTTGTATTTCTTTTGTTACCTGTGATCCGGACGGGGGGCTCCTTTTGGACCTTCGGGCTGGGGTCCGGCCGGGACAGGAGGCTTCGGCCGGCGCCTTTGGCCGCGACTCCTCACTTCCGCGCGGTTCTGGTGAGGTTTTAGCTACCGGTCGGTGAGACACCCTCCTTGTAGGTACCAAAGGTTCAGATCGCAAACATGTACCCCCCCCCCACACACACAGACACTCACACTCAACACACACTCAGACACTCACATTCTCCCTACTCCCCCCACCTCCGGCCCCCACCTTGCCTTCCCCCTCCCCCCTTCCAAAAAAAGCACACACACACAACAGTCCCCCCCCCCCCAACCAAACAAAAACCCAAAGACAAGTTCACTGGCAGAAGATGGTGGATTGACACTGACTCAGACAGAGGCAGGTTCACCAGAAAATCTGGCCGTCCCGATTTCTGACAGTTGCACTTCCTCTCCTTGAGTCCTCCCCCCCCCTTTTTATTAACTGTGTTCCATGTTTAATCAAGGATCATGTAGATGGCAAAAGGAGAGACAGAGAGAGAAGAGAGGAAGAGAGAGAGAGGAAGAGAGAGAGAAGAGACAGAGGAGTTTTTTTTTTTTTTTTTTTTTTTATTGTGTTCTCCTGGATTTTCAGTGGCTTGATCCCTATAAACGTGGAGTGGTTAAAGCTCATATGTAGTATTATATTTTTAGTTGGGTGGATGGATGGAAGAGTGAGGGAGAGGCTGCGGCTGCCGCTGCCTTTTCGGGTGTTGCTTAGATTAAGGCTGAGACTTGGCTGCGATTGGGACGCGACAGTGACACGGGCATCGATCGCTTCCTTTGAGAGCAATGCAAAAACACAGCCCGGGTAGGTAACACTCTCGGTGCCATCAACACTTGTTTTACTTTATATTTACTGGCAAAACTGACAGAGCAAGCTCAGACTTTGTTTCTTTTTTTCTTTCTTTCTTTCCTTTTCTCTTTCCTCTTTTCTGAATTGTTTTATTGAAGAATAAAAACAATTGTAGGTAGAAACTGTTAAAAGGATGGTGTAAATAAAACAGAAAGGAGATGTTCGGAATTATTTCACTACCTCTGTTACTGTATTTAGGAGTATTTCTTCTCCACTTAGGAGCATATTAAAGAGAATGAAGATTTTTCGTTTTTCCTTCCTCATCTTAAAAAAAAAAAATCCTTAAGGGAATATTCGATAGATTTCAAGGTTTGTGATTTCAATCAGCAGGAAGGCACACAAAAATAAAAGATGGCTAGCCAGCTGTTTTAACCTCTTGCACCTGGCTTCAGTGTGGGGATCATAGGTTTATATAGTTATTTTTTAAAATGGTTTTAACATTTATGGAATAAACTAGGGAAAGCATCACTGGAGAAAGAATTTATTCAATAGCTGGTTACTTTTGGATTTAAAAAAGTAAACTCATATTCGAGTGTTTTCATGTTTATGGTAATGAAGATAGGGTTCAATGAAATATGAGGGAGATACCATAAATCTGAAAAGTGAAATGTACACCAAGGAACAAAGAAAGGTCAGGTAAACCAGCTGTGTAAGTTAAAGCAATAGCACCAACTGTGGGGTTAGACAGGGATAGTGGGCTCTGGATCTGTGAAGTGAAAGTTGCCACTTAAAGTTAAAAATGAGGCAAACATGGTCAGCTCTTTTGTAATCTTACACAGATTTTAGCAGATGAGCCCAAATCTGTTCATTAATTTGGAGCTAGTTGGATTATTTTAAAAGATGCTGTACCAGCAAAGGAAAACATAAAAGAAGCTGAGAAAATCACTGTTTAATATTGCAGAATTTACTGCTTCCATTCTGACCATGAGCCTAAATTTACACAATGAAATTTGATTATCTCTAATAACAATATTAGATCCAGCACTGGATGGATGAGAATTGAGGTGGTTTTGTTGATTGCAAGGGTTTAATGTTGCATTTCAGAATCTGATGTGGTTTGGCCTCCCTTCCATTAACTGGAAAACCCCTGAGGTTTTACAATTATTTCTTAAAGATAATACATTTAAGATTGCATTGGTAGGCTGAAGAAAAGTCATAAAGGCAAGAAGGGAAACCCTTAATAACTCTTGAGATTCAGACATGTTCAGCAGTTAGATTGGCTCTGACTTCACCAAGGGTCGACAATGTGTCATTTCCACGAAGCCAAATTGCCCTCTGCCTATATGATATTAATGTGCAAATCAATATTTCAGGGATTAAATTTCCCTTCTTCATTTTTTATGGTTTCTACCTCAATAAGTCTCAAGTCTATTAGAAGAGGCTGGATGATTTAAAATCTTTCACTGTAGAATGACTTGTGGTAGTCTTGTTTCACGGACCATTTTAAGATTTTTGTTAAAAAGACTAAAGGCACCCAAAGAAGTTGTGAGGCTGTATAGAACTAGGCTCAATAGTGTAAAGCCCTTGTTAGATTAAGAGCTAAAAGGTATTGAAAATATAATATATATGTTTAGGTAATATACATACACACTCCCCTGCTTTAAAAATATTATGTTAATCCCCTATTGATTTATTTCAAAATCAATTGAAGCTCCTTTCTTATTAGTGATTTGTTCAGCATTCTTGAGGACTGTGTTAATTTTCTTAAAGATTATGCATGAATTAGATTGTGTCAAAGGATTGAGGGGGAGAGGATTTCCATTTACCAATATTTTCCTAAGAAGTATTTTTAGAAACCATTGTTTGTGAGAGTAATAGTCAAGTGGTGTCATTTGCATACATTGTTGTTACAGCTCTTATTGCATTTTGTGGCTGAATGACTTAGCTGTTATCTGTTAAAGGAGGCCCTCTTCAATTTTTCTGACATTTTGTTTCTAGCACTTAGTAGGTACAATGTTTCTTAATACCCTCTGAGGGAAACTCAATTATAAAAGAAAATATGTGACTTGATCGGAATTAATACAAAGCAGAAATGGGGGGATCAAAATAAAAGATTGGGACTTTATCACATAATCTTGGGAAGGCCTACTGTCTATCATTTGGTAGTGTTTTATAGTGGTAAACCATCTGGACCAAGTTCCGCACAGCTGCACGAATTTCATATGTGATAGAACATTTTTTCCATTCAGTGTGAAATGTTCCTTCCTAAAAAACGTACACCAGACTCGCTTAATTTAGTCTGTTAAAAGAAATGCACATGAAAAAGGACAAAAGGCTCTTTAATCTCTGCAAGCTGTTTGTTTTTCTTCAAGATTCCTGTCTGTTTGGGTTTAAAAAGTCATGTTTATTGAAGAGATGATTCTGAGGTGTGACATTAAAATAATATATGATTTTTGGACTGGTGGCTATACTCCTGCTTAATTTGCAGAACTACTTTTTATGCCTGTCAAAACACAGAGTTAATCTATCCTTATTTACAATTAATCTCAATAAAATTAATCTTAACTATGCTTTATTCAGTGGCTTAAAATATCTAATTATATTCAATTAACTGCTGTCATAGTAATTAACATTGCTTAATTGCCTCTGCATATATTTATGTAAAGCTCATTAGATGCTGCTGACTCCTTTTCCCTCTCCAACTTGCAATTTTTGCTGTTGTCAAACCATTTTCATCTGCTAAAGTTCGACAGTGTCAATGAGAATAGAGTTTTCTTAACATTTTCTCAAAATTAATGTTACTGCTTTCCCTTGAAAAGATACTCCTCATGAGTCTTTAAAGGCTAATTCATCCTCCCTCTTCGTTTTCTTTAACCATGGTCTCTAGCACTACTACAAAATATTTTCTGTCATTGTTGCTGGAAATATGAGAAGCCAGGTTAAGCTTTGTGTTTATAAATGAAGAGTCTTTCTGTGTCTGCCTACTGGGCAATACCCACAAGCAGAGGGTTCCCCCCCCCCCCACAAGACCATTCTAAGGGTTAAAAACTTGGCCAAGGTTCAAACTGAGAAGCGCCCAGGGAAAGTGCATGTGACTATGTACAAGTTTCATGTAATTAGTGCTTAATTATATTAACATATGCAAATTGTCAACTTAGGAGCTTGTTGAGCTGGCAAAGATCAGCTAGGCACAATTGCTGTATTGTTCTGAAACAATAATGGATTTCAAGTTGGATTGTGGAAACACATAACTAGCTATCTAATTTAACTCATACCATGGTGAAATTTCATTAGTCTCCATGGAGACTGGCTTAATTGTGCTGACTAATGTTCTGGGCTGCAGAATGTCCTAAAAAGACAGGTTGTTTGCCTAATCCACCTTACAATGACACTTGTTTGTACATGTTTCCCTTGTGTGAAAATTTGCATATGCAAATAAATAGTTTCTCTGCCCCATTTGTCATGGCTGTTCATTACCCATGAAGAGGACATTGTTACTAGGCTGTTACTGAGTCTCCCAAGACGTGATAGTGTCAACCAGTCCAGCTACATTCTTTCATAATTTGTTTCTGATTAATAGACCAGAGTAAGTCTCTTTCTCTTTGGGCATCTGTAAAGGGAAGGTCAGTTCTGTCAGAGAAAAGAGTTTCTGCAGGAACTGAAGGACTTTTTCTTCTTATTCTTATTCACCCTTTTCTACCCATTGGTTAACATAATCATATTTAAAATAATGTATTCTTGTTCTAAGAATGCCTCTACTAATAATCTCTAGTTTCCTAAAGCAAAAAGATAGGAAAAGAAAAGAGATTCTGTTATTGGAATATTAATCCTGTTTTTGACAGAAAGGTAAACTGATATAATTGCTTTTCAGTTGAAGGAATGGGGGTTTATACAAGTGTGAAAGCATCGGAAAAGGATTAGCATTTTTTTGCATAATGAAAGTTCTGTTGAATAGGGCACTGAATGGCTGACTGAATGACTAAGATGAAAGGAAGATGAAAATGCTGCTTCTCTTTCTTTCTGTCTATGCTCTGCTCTCTCTAAAGTTATGTTTGTCCAAGACTTGAGAAAACAAGCAGGGGCTCAGATTTCAGCAACTTTGTAAGATGCCAGAGTTTTCATCATCACTGGAAAGTGATGTGTATGACAGTAGTGAAGGTAGAGCATGATCAACAGAGGTTTGTATGTAGAAGAGTTTTCAGAAACATGTCAGGGTAGCCAAATATTGATTAATGGGTATCAAGAATTCCCAGGACTTTGTTGGCAGAAATAGTTATTTTGTAAGAAGCCAAAAGTATGGCATGGATATTTAATTCATTTAATGATGGAATATATATAGTTGTGTGTGTGTGTGTGTGTGTGTGTGTGTTTCCCCCAATCAGTTATAAATAGCGGTCTCAATTGGTGGAACACATTACTCGAGAAAGAGTTGTGTATTCTGATTGTTGGCAATGTTAAGTGATTTAAGTGACCTATCAGCTTTTGTAGCTGGGAAGGAATAGTAAAAGTGGATCCAGAATTATTTTCTTAGCATTTAATTCATAAAATTCTGAATGCCATCTTCATGTTGCTTTCTAAGTGTTTTGCATGTTTCATTTAAAGATAAGTCTTTTAAAAATGTCTAAGTAGAATATGTTCATTGGAAACATTTACAGTAGGGTTTTCTCTTGTCACGAGTTAGGGCTGTAACTGGTTATCATTTGACAGTGTGATCAGGGCTCTTAATGATGTTTCTTCAACCATAATTAGGGCAGTTAAAATACCATGAGTGTTGACTCTTTCAAAAGTGGGAATCGGTTCTTTTGTATATAGGCAAATTAAATGCAGTGCAGATAATTATTTATATGTATACATTTTAAATAAATTCTTTCGAGTTTCAGGTTGCTACAAATGACCCACTGACAGTTGCCCTGCAGCAAGGCTAAAAGATTGTTCCACTATTAATCTGACTTGTTTGTTGTTAGACTCTACAGGGTCCATTTGCCTCATCACATTAGAAGTTCTGTTGCTGAGGTACTATTAAGATGGTTAGATGGAAACTTGGTAAATCACAAGTGTTTTCACATAAATTAGAGTGTAAGGGTTGCCTCTTGAGTATAGCATATTGTAAAGGAAAACTGTTTGATCTTTGTTATATAGTTACCAAAATTCTTTACTAGAGTCCTTTTTAAAATTTGTCAAGAAATTCTGGATTGTTTCAAATACTTTTATAGTTCACTTTATGATAGGCTTGAAAAAAATCTTAAAAGAACAAAAAAAAATCCACATGGAGGCTATTCTTTTACATGCAGAAGGGCTTATTAAGGTATTTCCATAAGAAAATGTGTTAATTTAAAAAATAAATTCATTTATATTTTAAGACATTGTTAACCAGGCACCATGTGTTGCAACTGGCAGTTTTCCAGCCACCATGGAAGTGGATCACACATGGGTTAATAGTAGCTTATGTGATGTCTGCATTCTTAAGAAATGGGCAAAAGCCCAGGGTATTCTGATATCAAGATTTTAGGAATCAGACAGAAAGCAGAATATATGTTTATATGTGAACAGATGGACACATGTGAGAACTAAAAGTGCATAATTTCTCTTGGCACTTGTTTTAGTTATCCTTGATGATATAACCAAGATCTTAGTGCAGTTGCAGTCTTTGATGGCGAAGGATGAAATGGGCTTTTAATGAGGGCTCAATGGCATTATTTTCTTGCATAACGATTGTGCCCCTTGTGATCTTGCTGGATTTGATGTTCTGTTAATTTCCTAGTTTCAGAGGTTCACAAGTTGCCTTGAAAGTTTGGTATGGTTTCACATTTGACATACAATCCTCAGCCCAGGAATGACTGTTCTCTACTCTGCTACTCTTTTAAAGACTTGTGAATGAAGTAAACTCTTTGCCACTTCGAGGCATTTTTTGAATATATGCGCTCAAGATAAAAAATGGTGTTAATACTAAAGTCATATTTAATGAACTGTGTCCCTCTAATGTAATTGGCCATTTTAACATTCCAGAGATTTGAAGAAATAAACAAAGTTTAAGAATGTGGGGAGACTGACTTGATTATGCCCTAATGGTTTAAGACAAGTTGTGAGTAGGTATTTTGGTCATCTAGGTCAGGGGCTCACACATCAGCGTCATGTATTCAGATTATAGATCAATTCTAATGTTAGCCTGTCCTAAAGATACGACAGGTGATATAGTTCCTGAATGGTAGGTATTATAGCATGTACCTCTAACGACAAACTTTATAGGATGGAGTGTGTTCTAGCTATAAAAACAGAAAGCATTATGCAAATATTTACTCAGATCTAAATCATTTTAATCAGGAAAAATTGACTTTTGAGCTAAAATATGCATTTTATCTCTGTCCATAAAATGCTTTTCCTTCATTGTAAAGAAGAAACCTATAGCTTTCATAGTGTTAAAATACAGAAACATAGGAGCCACCTGTTTGTCTTGTTAAAAGCAAAGCACAATTCTTTATAAAAGGGAAGGTTTTGGAGAATCTTAAAATTTGCATGGAAGAACAAGTTGATGAGGCCCAGTCATTGTTATTATATTTCTCAAAGTACCTTCATTTAGCCTGAAATACTTTACTAACATGGATGTTCCAAAATATAGTTCTTAGTACTTTTAAAAATATATACATTTATTCTGAATAAGGCAGTCAATATGAACACGTGAGTTCCTGAGGTCACTAATGGAGAATGAGAATGAACCGTCTCTTTTGGTTTAGTAGCTATAACTGTGCTTCATCCTCCTTCACATTCGTGGTTACTAGGAGTGTGTATGCAGACACACACATCTACTTCTGTCCTCTCCCATCTTAGTGCCTCTATTTCCTCTTTAGATGCATTTATTTGTTGTAGCCTGTGAAATTTTCCCTCTGTAGACTAAATTTGTTTTGCTTCCTAAAAATAGGCTAATACAATCTCAGCAGAAAAGAGTAGGTAGGGGAGTAGGCATGTGTTAGAAACTATCAAAATGCTAGTGCCTGGGAGCTGCCTTACAGTCATTCAGTTCAACTAGCTCATTTTAAACCATGGGATACTGAATTCAGAACTTATCAGTGAGTTCATCAGCAAGGTAAAAGAATGTTAAGATTTTCTAACTGTAGGACTTTGGTACCTCAACTATGTTGCCTATTATGAAAAGGGTTTGTTGTGTGAATGAATGTGAAGGCGGTGGAAATAGTAAAGAGAAGAGAAGGAAAATGTGCAATGATAATACAATAATAGTACATCTGAGAGAGTGAGTTCCCTGCTAGTGCAAGCAGCCAGGTAGAATCTGGTTGGCTTCTTACTGCTGGCCCGTTAATCATATGTTTGCATTAAGTAGGACGGTTAGACTCTAAGGTGCTGTAAGTGGCCAAGAAGAGTCTATGATTCATAAAAATACTGATGATCTCAGTGACTTAGAATGTATTTTTAATAATCATGAACATGTTGTGAACAAGAACAAGGTTTCCATTCTGTGTAAGGAAAGTAAATGAAGACAAGTGTATGATGCTTTAGAGGCAGCAGAGCACACGGGGAAGAGTGATGAGGCTTCACGTTCTTATTGATCCTGTTCACTTTGGTTTCTTTTCACTTTTTAAGTGAGTTTGTTTATTTTATCTTCCATTTTAGATATTTGAAAATCTATTTCTTTTGGCAATCCAGGGCTCAATAGGAATCTGATAAGATCTATAAGGCAGTTGGAGTAAATCCCTATTATGAGTGACCTTATCCAAGTTATTTAATCATTCTGAGCTTCAGTTGTCTCGTCTGTATATCAGAGTTGCTGTAGAGATTACATGTGACCAAAGTGAACATTAAAATAAATGTGTTAGAACTTGATATCTAATACTTATATTCTCTTTTTGTTCTTTTTCTCAACGCAGGTTTTAATGTAATGCTCAACTAAAGAGCATTTAATAAAGGAAATCTACATAGATACTTTGAGTAGCATTGACCCTTTCTTTCACCAGGGGAGGATATAAGAATTAGGCAATAGATATGGCTAAGAGGTGAGGAAAAGGTGTAGGATCTGTCTTCTCACATTTTCTCATTGACAGGTACCTTGATAATATCTAGGTTGACAGGTGGGTCGTCTTCCACATCATTACCTGTTATTCCATCATCATAAGTTAGTTTGGTTCTGAGGGGTTTCTAGGTAGTTAACATGTTCCTAGGTCTTCATTTTTTATTTTTTTCTTTCT
This sequence comes from Arctocebus calabarensis, assembly GCA_963573935.1. NCBI lineage: Eukaryota > Metazoa > Chordata > Mammalia > Primates > Lorisidae > Arctocebus > Arctocebus calabarensis. Next base: position 43,777 of record CAUYON010061216.1, read on the forward strand.
TTATTTATTTTAGTGAGACTGTCTCATTTTGTCATCCTCAGCAGAGTGCCCTGGAGTCACAGTTGATAGCAACCTCCAGCTCTTGGGCCTTGGCAAGTCTCTTGCCTCAGGCTCCCGAGTAGCTGGGACCATAGGAGCCCACCACAACACCTGGCTATTTTTTGTTGCAGTTTGGCCGGGGCCAGGTTCGAACATGCCACCCTCGGTATATGGGGCCAGCGCCCTACTCACTGAGCCACAGGTACCACCTGTGTCTTCATTTTTTAAAGAAGCAAATGAGGACAAAAACAGTTTTTAAATGAGTCAGACCTTGGTGAATAATATTCCAGATTTTCCATTAAATACAATAATAGAAAGACCATGGTGCTTACTTCAGTCTTCAAAATAACCCAGTCTTGTTGAAAGCCTTTAAATTAAAAGATTTTCCAATACTAGATGAGATGTAATAGAAACACATTTCTATATACTTGGGGTATTAATATTTTGATATTTTGTGCAAGAAGTATGGATACTATTATATGATACTATGTTGACCAAAATTTATACTAATCTAGGTAAGAGAGCCAACTATTAATAATCTAATAATATTATAGAACCCTTAAATTTTCTTAGGATGTTTTATATCTAAGATGTAAGTTTTCACCTGGCTTACCTTTTGGAGGAGATCACAGTCCTTTATCTTTTTATAATAATGCATTATTCATTGGAGGACTATCCTTGTTCAAAGATGACAAAATTCAGAATAAAAGTTAATTCATACATAAATACATATTTTTGACTATCTAGGAATAAATGTATTTTTGAAAGAATCTGTCTTTTGTTATCTTTTTATTTTTAAGAATCTCATAATACATGTAATATATATACTTAAAAATATAATTTATATTATGATGGGAAATCTAACTATAAGTGTTTTTTTAAAAATAGAAGTGTGCCTGACCTATGTTCTGGTCATTTATAAGAGGTCCTGGACTTGACAGTTCGCTTGAAACAAATATTTTTGAAACTAAGAATTTTTTTTTTTTTTTTTTAGGCAGAGTTTCACTCTGTCGCCTTCTGTAGGGTACTCTGGCATCACAGCTCACAGCAACCTCCAACTCTTAGGCTTAAGCAATTCTCTTGCCTCAGCCTCCGGAGTAGCTGGGACTACTGGTACCCACCACAATGCCTGGCTATTTTTTGTTGCAGTTGCCACTGCTGTTTTAGCTGGCCAGGGGACTGGGTTCAAACACACCATCCTCAGTATATGGGGCTGGTGCCCTACCCACTGAACCACAGGCGCCATCCAACACTAAGAATTTTTTAACTGCTGATCAGGATGAGGATATTCTTCATTCTAAGAAAACAATCAGCATCTGAACATTTTTTATGATGTTTGTTTAAGGGTTTCCTCAAAAATTACGGGCTCTGGGTGGCGCCTGTGGCTCAAAGGAGTAGGGCGCCGGGCCCCATATGCTGGAGGTGGTGGGTTCAAACACAGCCCTGGCCAAAATCTGCAAAAGTAAAAAAAAAAATAAATAAATAAATTACGGGCTCCATGAGGGCAGCAACCACATCTGCTTAAACACCATATCCACAAACATTGGCAAGTCCTCTGTGCTCAGTAAATACCTATGGAATGAATGAATAAATGAATGATAATTAAAAACATAAATAAGAAACCTTTGCTATGCTACTTGAATCTGTCTCTCTCTTCTTGAAATTTAGGTACTGAAAAGAAATAGACTTCCTTAAAACAGCTGGACTTACCTTGGAAAATTTTAAAGAAAAAGCTATCACTATCTTCTAGTTCAATCTAAATGGGTTTTATATTAGAACCATAGTTTGCTGCAGTTGAAAGGCACATAAGTATTGTTTAACCAATAAGGAAAGTGCAGCTCCTGGGCAACGTAACTACTGAGTGCAGGTGACGAGATCATGTGTGTGCATGTACATGTGTCCTCTTCAGCTAGGTTGACTTTGCTCATATCCCGAAATTTTATAGTGTGAGAATAATTTGTTATGCTGGAGATTTTTTGATTTGAGGGATTTTTCCCCACACATGAAGTTTTTTAATTGTTACAATTCCTATGATAACTGTAAGGGACAGGCTGACTGCTCTGGTATTGTAAAGGTAAGCTATTAAAGATAGGACAAAAAAATTGTCTGAAAGGTGAAAACTTGCAGGAAAAATGGTGTGGGTCATTTAATTCTTGAAGTGAAGCAGGGTGCAGATTAGGAATCATTATAGTTTGCCAGAAGTTGCTGGTCATAGAAGCTTGTTTAAGTGCTCACTGTCAACAAGGAAATCATGGGCAGCACTTAAAGTGGCTCACCTCTGATTTATTCATAAACCTCACATGAGCACTTGGCTTTGTTCTTGCACTAGTAAGGAGGACTGATGCCAATAAGAACAGGAATAAAGAGCTCCTTGCATGGTCCAAGAGTGAATAGCACTTTACCTCAAAGCCTGACCTCCTTTCTAGAGGTCTGTTATGCTCGAGTTGCCTCTGATTGGCTGTGTCCTCAGATGAATTGAGACAAGAGGTTATAACAAGTATCTACTCTGTAAACTTCATAGTGTACATAACAAGAACTTCGTAACTGGAACTTGGGTTCCAAGTGAACCTAAAGGTTTTGGTATTTATAGTAATGGAATGGCTTCCCTTTTCAAAGAGCTTAAAGAGTTTAACATTTAATAATAGTTGGGAAAATATTGCTTCTTTCTACTTAAAAAATACAAAGATCTCAAAATAGACCTGGTTTTGAGCCTGAATTTAGGGAGATTTAATAACGTAGGAAATTAAGGGTTAGACTGGAGAATAAAATAGGTACTGCACTGGTCCAAGTAAAAACAAAGAAAGGTGCTGGCTTGCTGATTGATTAGTTGTGGTTATCTATGAAGCCTCATTTGTGTCACTTCGCAAATTATGCTGTGTTCCAGTCACCAGTGTTGAGGAGAAGAGACCTTTAAGAAGCAGTCAGCTGGCTGGTTTTCACTGGGACAGAGGTTGAGGAGAATTACTTAAATCCCCAGAGCAACATTTAGTTAATGCTTGTCTTTTCCCCCCTCCCATTTCCTACCCCAATCATCTCATCCACTCTGGCTTCTCTTTTCTTCTTTTGATGCAGTTGGTTTGTTACTACTTACAATGCATCAATTTACACACAAAAAAACTTCCTCAAATTTTCGCAACATATTACGTGCACCCTGAAGAACCATATTAGGAGATGGTGATGAGAGTTAATGATATATCTTTAGATAAAGCCGTTCTCCTATGCAATCACATCAGAGTCATCAGCTCATTTGTCATGGCTCAAGAGAAAATGTCATGACCAATGAGTGTATGAGTGCTGAAGGGGGTGAAAGGGCTTTTGGAGAGAGACATTTTTGTGTTGGGAGGTGGCCATGGCTTAGATTTAGCTCCAGGGCAATATTGGGATTAGCCAACACTGTGTATAAATCCTTAGCATAACAGAATTAGTTGGGAAAATAGGGAGGTAGGGTCATGAGGATAGGCACAATTCTGGAGACATTGTCTAGGCTGCAGGCCAGAAACTACGAAAAAGAATGAGGTAATTTATTAAAGTTACTTTAAGGGATAGGTTGCATGCAGGTTCCTTGATATCAAAATTAGAGTTATAGGTTTGAATGACATCAAAGGAAGACCTGCATAATGTACATTAAACATGTATCTATGGCTTCTGTTTTAAATTTTTCTGCATTAGAACTTCCACCTTAACTTCACTTGAAAACATTTTTAAGTGGGAATGTTTCAAGGAAAATAATACTTGAGTACACAAAGATAACATTCAGGCATAAAGTATTTTTGACAATGTTGTACCTTATTGGAAGTTAAGACTTAAATTTAAATAACAATGATTTTGGTGAAATACTTGTTGCCTTGTGGAATTTACACAAAACCTAGATGCTAAACTTTCTTTACACAGAGTTCGTTCCAAAACTTTAATTGAAAAGTAACTTATTTTCTTTAGCTACTGAAGTTCTTATCTTTGATAGACCACTACTAGCAGATTTATTTCATTTTGGGTCCAGTTAACTGTTCTTTTTCAGATAATCTACCCATACAACCTTTTCTTGTTTAATTCTATTGATTTACAGTGTTAAAGTGAAATAATCCGATACCTGTTTCCTGCCCTTTGAGTATTTGTCCTCAAAGAGGCTGATTAGTTTTTCCCCCAGCTCTTTAGCTGTTTTAAATGTATAATTATCATTGCATGTCATTTGATAGCTGCACTAATTGCTGCCAACTATTGTCTGTTTGCACTTAATGCTGAAACCTGATCAACATCCCGCTTTGGTTGATGTTTGGTGGTAAACTTTAATTAACTCTTATTGCATTGAAGAAGAGTTCAAGCTTGGTGCTAACTAATCATTTACCTTCATTATGTCCTGACAGCTCCACTTGTTCTTGGTCCTAATAGATACACCAGTCAGTAAATAAACCTGCAAACCTCATGGCTTATAGTTGCTCCACACTGATATTTTGCTACTTAAAGTATAAGATAATTGGGCCCAGATAATTATTTAGTTAGTTTAGTATCTCTAGTTCTGCAGACACTAATCTTAAATTGCTTCTTTCATGCTGGACAATTTCATTTTAATAGAAACTGTAGATTTGAGATAACATTATTCCTTCAACATGGTTCCTCTGAACATGCATCTTTTGAATCAATACAATTAAGCTTGTCTCCTGTTGGAATTCTTGTAATTATTTTTCCTGAAATACTTTTCCTGTAATGATATTGAAGTTAAAGTAATCAGGTTACCAGCAGATCATGTAAAATTCAACTCAAAATTGCTGGCTGCTTGATTTTAATTTGTCTGACATCAAGTTTGTTTGAAAAAGGATAATATGTGGGTAAACCAAGGAGCTTATAATTATGGTTGACATTTGTTTGTTTATAATGAAATCTAATTAAAGTTCATACATTTAAAACACAAAAGTTAATTACTGAATTGCTCACTTCACTGATGGGCAGTAGTTAAATTAACTTTCAGGCCAAAAAAACAAAAAAAATCCCAAATAGAAAAACTACTTACAAAAGGCTCTTCATAATAGAAATAAAATAACCAACTAACCTTAGTGATCTAACATTAATTTGCCAATATTTCATCCAGAAGAAAACTTGGCATTCCACTTAACGTTCTCTATTATGCTAGTTCTAATGTGGTTTTGAATATAAAGTGATTTAAAATATTTACATGGGATGTAAAAAGAGACTTGTATTTGGTAGACTCTAAAAGTATTGTATTAGTAAGAGACATTTGGTAGTGGTTTAAAGAATTATGCTTATAACTTTATTAAAATAAAAAATTCACTCACATTATTATACTTACTATACTATGGGTTATGAGATCAGATAGGTGGGACTCATGAAATGCAAATAATTGTATAATTGTTTTCCTTTTGAAATACTCAGCTGTCAGTGGTTCAGTTATTAATTTTATGTATGAATAGACCAAGAAGGATACAAATATATATTAGAATATATTGTCATTACATTGTAGGTGAGATGAGTTTATCTGTGTAATAGTTTTTGCTAGCCTGGTATATTTTCTTTTTGAAGCCAAATATTTTATAGTTGTATATAATTTAGTAAAACTAATTTGGAGTAATTTTTAACATATTCGTATGTGATGATTTAAAGTATTATCACTAACCCCCCTTAGAGTGTATGTATACCAGGGAGCTTAGTCAGTTACATTTTAAGGATGTGAAATATAAACACATGAAAAATATGGCAACTATGATATGTAAATTCTCCAAAACGATTGACGCAGTCCATGCTTGTCCAAGGAATATGAAAGGCTGCCAATTTAAAGCTTCCTATTTAGCATTGTTATTTACTTGAACTTTAAAATGTGGTAGGGATTGAGGGAGACGGGAAGGGAAAATGATTCTGTCGGCTATAGAGATGCATATAAAATTACGTATAATTTACACAACTTTTTTATATTTTCAGAGTTTATGTTTATATGTGTTTTAATATAATACCTGACTGAATTATAGGTTAATATTTATTTAGAGGAGAAACATTAAAAAGCTCATTTTAGTTATTTAATTCTAAGTCTACTTTGCATAGACGAGACAAAGGGAAAATGATTAATACCTAAGTGTGCCTGGAGGCTGGGTTCCTGGCCTTTGGAAGTTCCCTTTTCTTTTTTAAGGAAAGAGAAAAAAGGCAGTATCTTCTCACAGTATTGGCAAACAACAGCTTTCTAGTAATACTTTAGCTGATTAGGACATCCTTACCCTTTAATGAAGCAATCACTACATAGCCCCAATGTCAGCTAGAATACTAGCAAAACAGTATCAAAGAAAGAATCAGAAAGAGGCTCTGAATATAATTACAGTTCACATCTTTGGCTCACACCAATGCAAACTATTCTGTTACAATTAGAATGCATAAGAAGATTAGAAATCAACTAGATTGGTTAAAAGTCTCCAAATTTGTTTACAAAAGACAGCTAATATTTTGGGTCCACTCTGTACACTGATTATAAAATTTTCCTGAAGCAAACAAGTAAAATGAATCATGTAATAGTGTGATTTGGTTAAGGAGAGATTATTGATTCCTCTCTAACGAAAGGTAGCTGAAGTTTGATTATAGTTGTGAAGAAAATTGAGTAAAATTCCTATTCCCCACAATTATTCAAATTAAGGAGTATTGAGTTTATGGACAAAGTGTACCTTTCCTTATAGTTCTGGAACACATATATTTAATACTATGTAATTGTCATGTAAAGACCCTGCAGATTTAGTGATGGGAAAGAGAATGAGGGAAAATGAGGGTAGGGAGAAGAAGAGAAAGAAAAAGAAAGACTGGGAGGGGGAATACTGCACATCAATCACAAGGGTCCCATTTATAGAGAAGGACACAAATCTTCATTGAAGAGCTAATTTAGATTTTAATGAAAAAAAATGAGGAAAATGGAAAAATGACTTAGTTGACTCACACACTCATATTTGTCTTTGTAAACTTTCCCTCTTTAAAAATGTGCCTGTTCTAAATGCCGACTGTATTTGGTTACATCCTTCTATTCAATCTTAATTACCTTCTCCCCTTTGTCGTGACATGGGTGGAAAGTTTTTGCCGTGTCAGGAGAGGTCGTCACACATTCTTTTGCAGTTCTCTTCATTAATTCCTTCTTGCAGAAGCATTTTCTCTCGTGCTGGGAAGGTAGAAGGGTGTAACAGAAGAGGCCTGAAACATCAGCGGGAAGCTCTAAGCTGGTTAATGCAGTATAATTGTCTGGACATACACTGGTCTTTGTTTGTGTGGTTCACTCTGAATCAGCTGTAATTAACTCCAGAGTGTTTCCAGATTGCCAGCAAAGAAAAATTACAGCTTTTCTGTTTTAAATTGTAAAGCTCACAAACATTAACTATGCAGATTACATTTACTTTGATATATTTCTATCCTGTAAGAAAAAAAAAAAAAAAACAACTTTTTTGGCTCCCCCTGCCCCACCTCTAAAAATGTGCTTTTGTTAAGTTACTTGATTTAGTGTCTTTTGGAACATAATGGCTTTTTAATAGTTGGGTTTGAAACCTTTAAACCTTTTACCTAATATTTTCAATCCTTTTAGATCCTTATATTTGACATCCTTCTCGCTAACCTTTTTAAAACTGCAATGAGGGAGAAATTAAGCAATCCTTTATGAAAAAATACTCAATAGACATTAAAATCAGCAGATTGCAGAGAAAGGTAACTTAAAAACACTGGCATCGACTTAAAATGCTAAGATCTGAGATGTATTCTGACGTAACTGGTGCTTCACGCAGGCACTCTACCTGTGTTTTGATATATCAAAAGGAGACCGTGTGAAAAAGGGCAATGCCACTACTTCTCTTCTTGGTTAGCAACCACACCCTTTTAAAAGCTTCTGTACAATGGTATGTAATTATGAATTCCAACATGGGTAGAAATGAGGTAGTGGTGTGAACTACAGGCTTGTACACAAAAGATCTGTCAGCAACTGATACAAAAAAAAAAAAAAAAGTCCAGCCAAAAATCTTTTTTTTTTCTTTCTTCTGAATTTAACAATAAGGAATTTAAGCCTCAATGTGGCTTTAGCAACCAAAGAAAAGAAGCTCTTGGTGTCTGCATAATACCACTTTGATGGATTTTTTTCATCAGTTCTCTGTACGTGGCAACAAATAAACAAGTATAATTATACTTGTGAAGGTCTATTCATTGCTTTGTCAGGATTAGATATATGTGCCGTTTTCACACTGTGCCTCGCTTTTGTCTTTGCCTAACTCACTATGACATATTGATAGAGGATTTGGAATGGGGAAAAGGCCACAGCAGAGACAGTGATGACCTTTTGGAAACTTGATATCATTCAAGGATTTTTATTTATTTTCTATTTTTTTTTTGTTTGACTTGTAACTTGTTACCAAATTCTCTTGTAAGTGGACAACTTTTACCCTATTTAAGATGGAAGAAATAAAGACTCAAAGTGTTAGGAAGATGGCTAAAGAGCAAAAGAGAATAAAAACAATAGGCTAAGGGAGCCCATTGGTCTTCTTTCCCAGCACTTAGCAGAGTGGCTAACCTAGCATTCCTTTCCCATTATTCTGTCCTCTTGATCAGATCACTTTCTTTTTAATCATTTCACAAACACTGTCTCACTGGACCGTAGAGAAGGGCTGGGACAATCTCAAGTCAAAAACAGAGTTAAAACTGGCCTCCTTGATTTTGGGTTCTAATGGGAACTCTGCAAAGGAATTCTGCTATTGTTCAGAAAGCACCCCCTTTCATTAGCCAGGCTCCTTGTAGGTGGGTTTGGTCATTTAGCAGAGCAGAGTTTAGGCAGCAGTGACTGCAGACGAAAGTAGGCAGAGCGAGTAATAAAAGTTCTTTTCTGCATATTGTCCATTAGTGCTGAAAAAGGGATTTGACATGATCAAAGTCACTGATCTTGTGAATTACTGAGAATACCAAAAACTGTGTACACATATTTTAATCAGACCAGCAGGTATGTATTGCTCTGAATTTAGTGTTAAATGATGTTAGGTTTTCTCTTTGAGATTTCTTGAGGACTTTAGTGCTTTTAAAAATGAGAATGTTTGGCAGTAGAGAATAGAAATTGGTGAAAACTAAATAGAAATCACCTTAAATGGTGAAGCAACTTTTATAGTGAGTGAACTTGTTATGCAGTCATTTTGGAATGAATTCTATGGCTTAAGTTAAACAGTTGTCTTTGTGGTCTCTTTGTGGTCTTTTTACTGGCACTTATAAAACTTTATCGTAAATTTCTTAAATGGGTCACATTGATAAAAGAAAGACCTGGTCTGACATTGATGGCAGTGAAATCACTTAGCATCATATTCAGTGTCACTGTACTTATTGATCTAAATAACTTTAACTGCGTAAACTAAAGTGATTCTATCGTGTGATATACTACTAAACATGGCCATGGTTGGAGTCAATAGCTACAGAATAAAAATTTTGAAATTACATAATCTGTTACTAGCAATATCAATTTAGATAGTTTTTTATTGTTGGTGTTAGAATGAAATGTAAGTTTGATTGTATAGAAGACTTATTTATTTAACTTAGTTTCTGATTAATGTGTAGCTTATTGATAAGAAATTGATGGGCACTTTTGTGGAAAATTATATGGAAGTATTGTAACAAAATGTATCTGACCATCTTGCTTTGACTTGTAAGGTATGTTTTTAATGTGGCTTTCATATTGTTTTTCATGTAGCAATAATGTTAATTTTTTGAAAGTAATTTCTGGCTTTTTAAAAGTAATATTAAAAGATTGGCTCTACTTTATATAGAGAGAAATAAACATTGCAGTACCCACTTAGCATCAGGCCAAAATTGTGAACTGCGTGTTACATATAATTCATTTGAGGTGCATTAGAATATGTGTAATAATTCTAGCAAGTGTATCTGTAGGATGAGAACTGTTGTAAAGGTGAAGATAAAATGGAATTAAAATAATAATAAACAATAACTTAGAAAGTTTTCTAGCAAGCTATAAAACAAATCTTTTACATATCTGATATATGCATTGAGCCTAGTAAGTTATCTAACCATTAGGAGAAAACCATCCTGTGTTCTGGGACTTAGTTTAGTTCATTAATTTAGTTTTATTTACCACCTTGCTTTCACTCCAAATCTCTGAACACTTTCTGCCTCCTTCATTTCTTTCAGTTCAGCAAAGGATTATATTTTAGGCATCTTGGCTGCCTGCAGTATGTATACATTGTGCTGAACTGGTAAATGCAAAAGTAAACATTAATGCTTGTGGACTAATTAGAAAATTATTAGGTTTTCATGCTTCTGGTTATCAGATTATTTCAGAGGGTTTTGAAAGCTGCACGCATGCCATGAGGATAATTAACCTGGAGCTCATCAATGATTAAAATTACACACTAAGCTTTGTGATGTTTGATTTGTGAGCAATTAGAATGTCATTTTAACCATCTCAGATACCAAAACGAATTTTGATTTCATTTTCAATCTACTCAGATCTTTTGATGTATTCTAAACTGATCACTTCCTCTCTGATTTAGCTGACAAGATTAGATTTGATTACAGTAAAGAGAGTAAGCTATTCTTCATACTTAATATGCTAGTGACCTTCAGGGATGCCTTCCTTCTATCAGAACTTCTTAAAAGGAATTCTAAAATGGTTAGTGATATTGGCGAATCTGCTTTGTTTTCTTTTAGCTCTTTGCCACTATTAAGACTATGCCATAGGGTGTAGGGGTGGGAGGGGCGTCTTGGCTGAGGTCGTACTTGTCTATCATAAGCCGTATATATGTCTTGTTAATATAGCAACATCTCCTCTCGTGTTTCAGAAATTGTCAGAATATGTGAAAGTGTCGATACTTTTAAATTAAGGTATTTTTGGCCTTGCAGTTATCAGTCCTTTCAATTTCAAGATTTGAAAGAAAGTTGCTTGCCTGTTTCATAAAATTAAGATAGTGCCTATGTCACAGGCTGAAGATAAACACTAAAGTTTAAGACTACTCAACTGTTGTGTGCAGTGCCATCATTCTGCAAACTGAAAGCTCTGCCAGGACTCAGAGAAGCTTAGGGTGTAAGCAAGCTACTATGACAGTAGCTGAGGTCTGCAGGCACACACGTGCATTTTTACCAAGGTATGTTCAACCGTCCCCTGGTACTTTACCTTGCTGCCAGAAACCTATATGGTTTTTATCGAGTGCATTTTGTCCTCAACAAAGAGCGCTTA